>JAULKM010169516.1:0-15793 GCA_032355605.1 Rubia tinctorum | reverse complement strand
TGTCAATAATGATTTGTTTAGAATGTTGAAATTATTTTCTTTGATTTATAGTTTATAGTTTTTGAATTTTTAGATGTTATTATTCTAATTAAATTCTATCTTTTAGTTTTAAATTTGTTATATTGATTGTTTTTTAAAAAATAATTATTAATTTTTATAATATAAACATGACGCACACCACCACACCATTGATACCGTAATCGATTAAAATGAGTCATCATTACAAAAAGTAGGCTAGAAATTAATTTTTATTTTAAAAAATTATTTTTCGCTCCTTTGGAAAAAATGGCAGTTTGGATGTTGAATGTAATTTCTTGTACCGGATTTAGTCGACGGTGAATAGGTTGAGCATAAATTTTACATTATTCATATATGAGTATGATAAAAAATATGGAAAACTTTGTTGAATTTTTTAATGTTATTCGCCTTTTATTTCAAATTGGGTTAAAATAAGAAAAAGAAAAAAAAATTGCTTCTAATTAATATCTAACTTCTAGTTTTCAATTTGTTATATTGATTTTTAAAAAAAATTGGAGTGATTAAAAGTTAAATCTTAGCTTTAAATTAAAATAAAACTATAGTGTATTAAATGTCAGATCATGCAAAATAGGGAATCTGTTGGGGTTGAGTCAAAAAAATATAGGGAATATTGATTTTCATTCCTTATCCTAGAGAAAATTTTAGAAAACTGTTGGACTTGCTTTTATCATGAAGAAAGTTCCTGAGAAATTTTTGTGGGGGGTGGGGGGGGGGGGGGGTTTGGGGGTGTACGCCACTATGACGCCATAAGAAAAGCATTTATGTTATGATTTTGAAGCAGCGTGAAAGCATTGTGACTTGAGAGAAGAGTAAATGATGCAGTAATAATATTGAGTCACTACAACAAAAATGACCTATTAGTTCTCCCATTTTACCTCGTATTTTGTATTAGGTCAAATAACCGAAGTGAAAAGTTCTTTTATCTCGTTAAAGATATTTTTTCGAAGTAAAAGATATTTTTACATCCGTTAATAAATAACTAAAGTTAAATAATAAATTTCTTACCTTAGTTATTATTTTAACCAAAGTAACAGGTTTAAAAAAAGTAAATAATTTTATTGAATAGCTTGCGACATCGCATATAATGTTTAATACGGCCAGCTGAATTCGCATTATATGTCATTTTTACCGATATGTAATGCGATGGATGATCGACGTTGCAGGTATGTTACACTTAGTGCTTTAGAGGTTAAAGTTGTTTGAAAATGATTGACTTTGGTCTGCAAAAGTATTTGTTCAATGGTTTTTTTTTACAATTGTAGAAAATTGTGTTGAATGTAAATAGACAATTAGGCCCTACAGTAGCAATCATGGTGCTATAACCACTCTAGAAATCCTCCACTGTTCCGTACACATCCAATACCCCCTTTAAAATTCCCCCAAATTCACTCCACTTTACTCGTACCAAACCGCTTCCTTCACATAGTCACACAGTAAGTTCCCATGCCTTTTCTGCTTGATTGATGTTTTCCTTTTCTTTTATCTCGGTTAACTTTTAAAGGTTAAAGTTGTTTGAAAAATGATTGACTTTGGTCTACAAAAGTATTTTTTTCAATGGTTTTTAAAATAATTGTAGAAAATGGCGTTGAATGGTATGGTTGAAAATGATTTTTAAAATCATGCACAGATCAAATCGCACATACGATCAATTATATATTGTTCAAATAAGGGAGTTAATTTATTAGAAAAACAGTAGTCATGAAAATATCCTTACAATTAGTACACAAATTTGAATAAGAATTGTCGTAGTTTCAACTGAACAGAAATTGTGATAAACTCAATTAGCTCGCAGTATGATGACCTTGAAAACAATCGTCCTCCCAGCTTCTATAACCACAAAAAACAAGGTGCCCCAAATGCGTAGGCGATTTCCGGGAAGGAACTTGCTAAAACCTTTTGGGGACAGGGCCTTGATCTTCTCACCCCCCGAGTAGTTCATGTGCCACTCTCTCCCGTAGCACTTTAGCATAACGAGGGTCTTGTCATTCGGTTGGAGCGGTACAATGTCCCTCAGTATGCACTAAATTACAAAAGAAAATATTTACTATAAATATATATGCAATTAACAAAACATAATATTAATTAAAAATCTAATAATTACATGCAGACGAACATATATACCAATGGTTAAACCGACATAGGTGCGACATCTCATACAGAAGAACATATACCTAAAAATAAGAATGTCCGACGTTGCAATACATTCGCAGAGACAGACTGATAAGTGACAGGTTACTAACGTCGCATGCAACCCAATCATCTATGGCCAAAATCGCTGAAAACCATAAAAAATCATGTTTTTAAAACATAAAATTACACAAAAACATCCAAGAACATACCAAACATAGTACCTAGGTTGACATTTAAGAAAACTTCATATTTTAAAAAATCCATAAGAACTAGAAAAAAAAAACACAACACATTTACACACCATAGATCGAACAATTTTAATGAAAGATTACAAAAATGAAGGTGTTATAAGAGTAAAACAACCACACCTTCAATAAAAGAGAAGAGAAGAGGGGGGTGGGAGACTGTTGGAATTCATGGGAACTTGAGAACACAAAGGTTGAACTGATTCTAAGAGACCCCATATTTATAAACCATTTGGAACGGCGTCGTTTTGGACCCTAGTGATGTTCGCCTCGCAAGCAATGACGTCACACCTATACCAGTTCAATTGACAAGCTACCGAACTATGACCGATGACCAGCCCCCTCCCGGTGTGACTAATAAACACAAAACCTTTTTCACGGGAGATGCACTCACTAAACCGAGAGGAGGACGTTTCAAGGATCAAAGATAGAAATTTATATTGTTTCTTCCATTCCTACTACTATGCTACTTATGGGATAGATAGTGGGAACACTGAGGTCATCCACAGAGATGCCAGGAATCTAAAAGTTAACTACACATAGCCGCGATCGGGTCATCACTCAGACAACGTGCTAGGAATAACTAGTATTGTTAAAATAGGTTTTTTTAGGAGGGAGGTGGGGGTTACAAACAACTACGAGCATGCGAAAGAAAAAGAGAGTGAAACTATATAAGACTAGAACTTGGGAATATTTGCGTAACATGATCGTTGTTATGTATTGATCCTCGATTGTATCATATTCAAGATATACAAGCTTATTCTAGTGTTTATGACACGTATTGGGGTCGATGGTCAACACTTTCCAATACCTGTCATACAGGGTGCACATGTAATCTTCCATCGGCACCACCTTTGTAATTAGGGGAGTGCAACAATGGCTCTTCCTGTTATGTAGATCTGAATCTCCCCTACACCATTGCATCCCGGGCACTTCACTACGAATGCTTTCTCCTTAGGCCTACAGAGGCAAAGAGATAGGCACCTTATCGATGGCTCTAGAGTTGCGACTCACGCTAACCCTGGTTTGCTACTAACACTATCTCTATCCGTAACCCTTCGGGATAATTCACTGGCTAAGACTAGTGTATGTTTGATCGCAACGTTGACTCGGCAACCCACATGCACACTCATACGGTCCCGGACTATCGTTACCCCAAAGAAATCTACGTTTCCTTCCCTAGGGGATATCAATAAGTGTGCCAATATGAAAGTAGACTACGACATGTTCCAATCTTAGTGTGACAATCATGTAATTTATAATAACATAATGGACAACCCAACATAATAATCATAAACACATAGAAATATGTGGATCTATAGAACCTCCCAAAATAAACACCAAATTATGAATATATACAAATACAAACCCCAAGTTAATTAACTACTCCATAAGCATTGAACCCAAATATTTCATTGGATTCAACATCCTTGGGCAAAATAGAAAGAGAAGCGAAGAAAAAATTTAGAGAGAAGGAAGAGCATTTTCTCTCTCTAACCTACTTTTAAGAGTCTAAAAGGAGTATAAACTTGAACCCTAGTAGACATTGGTTGCTATATATAGTAGTAGGGATTTGGGCCTTGAAAAAGTCCCAAAATAGGCCAAAAAACCCTAGTAGCTGTAAACGGCACCGGCTCGTGTCGCATAGTACGACCATGCTGGCTCGTGGTGACACGGGTTTGTGCCAGGCATGACCGTGTTGCCTCGTGCTAGAACAACCGTGTTGGTTGTGTCTGGCATGAACGGTGATGGCCGGCGCGGGCCGTTCACTGGTCCTCCATTTTTAAATTTCTGAATCGTGCGCCCGTGTTGGTTGGCGTGGGATGTTAGCTGGAAGCACTTATTTATCAATTAAACAATCTGGGCAGTCGGTTAGGAGTTGTTTTATGAGCAAAACGATGGCCGTACATGTCGGTCTTTGCATCCCGTGGGTTGGTCTTCACATTTTTGGAGTTGAAATGACATAGGTCGTGCAAAATGGCACAGTCTTTGTCCATACTTAGCCTCACAAAAGATTAGCTTGCATCAAATGGTATGTGTCAGGAGGTTGTGGCACAACCATACTGGTGGGCATGGTCCGTGCCTGGTGCCTCTAGCACGGCCGGTTCGTGCCGACTTGTGCCGGCAGGTTGGTGTTTTCCATCGTTCCGATTGATGCCGTCATTCTATTTTTGACAATGTTGAACTCTAACTCCACCTTTTTCTGACTTAATTCTATCTACTACCACGCTTTTGGTCCGTGGCCTTCTGTCTACTACCATCCTTGCGAATGGCCTTCGAATATCTTCTACCACTCTCGAAGATGACCTTCTATATGATAATGCCAAAATCCTCACGAATAACATACTGGCAAGCTCACAAAAGGCGATCTAGGTGCTCGTGAGGATAAATTGTCTATTAGATCCAGTTAAGTCTACAAATAACGGGATTTAGATAAGAAAACCAACAATGGTCATCTAAACTCTTTGTAATGTAAACCTAACTATCAACCAAACAAAACATGAAAACAAATGTGTCGAATGCATTGGTTAACACATGCATAAAGATGCAGATCAACCGACGTAGCACGTGTATGTGAGCCTAACAATTTCAACCCACTAGCATAACAAATGAGCCCGCGAAGGACCAAAAAGAATAAAGATCACATTCACACAGCTAATAGTACACTACTGTAACAACATTTTTTTCGGTTACTGCGACAAGACAATCAGCAGAAGTTTTGAACTGGAAGATTGCTATAATTGGATTATAATCTTTAACAGTAAGACTCTCCGATTTTTACATGAAATAGAAACCATCCCACTCATTTATTTTCATGGTCCCACTTCTTATGTAAAATGGTATAAATTACCTTGATGTAATAATTGCAGTTTCTTGTTGTGTATGAATTGTCCTCCACCTAGGGAAAAAGTCGTTCAACAATTCGAATTTATTATAAATATGTGGTCAAAAAAATATTTTCTTGTTCGAAAATGTATGAAATAAAATTTTCATTACACACAAGTATTTTCTTGTTTTGTGTATGATCATAATATTAAAACTTTATTTCATTTGGTAGTTTAGAGATTAAATATTAAATAACCCGAAAAAAACATTTGAGAAATAGATTAAAGATTAAAGGTTAAATAACATTAAAATAATATTCAAGAAATAGATTAAAGATTAAATAACATTACAATCACATTCAACAAATAGTCTTAATTAAATAAATGTTCCAAATTCAATAAATTTGTTTAATTTTTTTCCCAATTCTAAGCAGTAAAACTAAAATCGGGACACAACAATGATGACATTGAACACTATTGGTCCAAAACAATGTAACAACTCGAAGTAGAGAGTGTCCCCAATCCTTAGTTCGTGGGCATCGGGAAACTTGCCAAAACCCTTTGGTGACATGGTTTTGAGCCTCCTGTTCCCTGAGTAGTTCATGTGCCACTTTATTCCATCACACCCCAAGACAACTGGTGTCTTGTCTTTTGGTAAGAGTGGAACGATTCAGCTTTGAACGTACTAAATTATACATGGAAAACCACACTTAGGATTTATGAAAGTAATCTAGAGAAAATGTGAATTTAAATTAAAATACATGTGTAACAGGTGAGACTTACCAATATTGAAACCTGACCGAAGTTCGTCTGGCTCAAGGTACAAACAAAATATTGAATGGTATCCCCGAATGAATGATGCACGTGCTCCTCATCCAAATCGCTAAAGATCTAAATTGGTCAATGATATTGTGACTAATTAAATAAGAATATAAGTAATAAAATTACCAAACTAAACAAAAAATCGCCCACCTATATTGGGGAACAACTACTGGAACCTTCATTGTCAACCATGATTCCTGAAATTCATATTGTCACGGATGAAATATATATGGATAGAATTATTTTGATAGAAATTGGTTTAGTTAACTGTTTAAGTCGGCCAGGCGTCGCATGTACATGTCGGTAAAAAATAATGGCATGGCCGACATGTTCATGCGATGTCGCTTATCAGTCATTTAGACTGAACATTGTGAACGATAGACAAACGAGTTCGAATTTGAAAGCATGAAGCCAACATAGACGCCGGTAATCGACACCGCTCACCTATCGGTGAAACCGATAGGTTGACCAAGAAGGGTGGAACATCTCATACATGAAAAAAAACAACTATGCATGAGCAATGTCACATTCAAAACTACCAGATTCATCCACAACCGTTGAAACCCAAAAAAATCAAGCTCATAAAAAAGACATAAAATCGGGGGAAAACATAGAAACGAAATGTATACACCCTAAAACCCTAATCCATAGGAACTACAAAATGAAAAAAACATATAATACATTCGTACACACACCATATACATAAAAATTTGAAGGAAAAAACCAAAATGAAGAATTTTAAAGAATCCAAAAATCATACCTTTGAGAAGAGAGGTTGGGGGACTGTTGGAATTTGAGGGAAAGTTAACTGTTTGAAAAAATTTGTGAGGTGGGCTCCATATATATAGTCATTTTGTACCCTTGTGAATTCCTCCTCGACATGTGTGATGTCGCATTTCAATTAGCCTTGTCGATGTATGCTCGAAGTATGACCGACGTTGGCTAACCTAAATGTGGGCATTAGAATTTCAGCTCGCTAGCATAACAAATGGTTCCGCTTTTGACCAAATCTAATATAATTGACGTTAATAATGGTTAATAGAATATTATAAACTAAAAATTGAAATTTATAAATGTCCATGAACTTTATTAATGTCCGGTTTGATCGGATTCGATTTTAGCACAACTATTGAACTTTTTAGTTTTTACACTTAAGTCCCTCCAAGAAAGTGAGAGAGGTCAAAATGCAAAATTTGAGGTACCATAATTTAATTAACATTGTCACAATCATGTTGTTCCTATTTAGGCATCAACGTGTGAATGAACGGGCCTGAAATCTTTACAGGGAGTATTTGACGACACTTTTCAAAAATTACACTATGACCCAAACTTTCTAGTGTATTCCCTACTCTTTAGAACTCTGCAGCCGAACATAAGGACAAATGATTGATATAGAGATTATGCGCAATGTCTAAGAGGGACGCGAACCGGGGTAATCATCACTCATTTTTATTAGTATTCCATTAATACCTTTATGATGAGCTTTATCAGAACGATAATTTCCACCACATACAATCACAGGAAATTACATATTTTTGGTTTTTTCATGAATTAAAATATAATAAAATCCTGTCCATCAATTTTTTAAAAGAGCTTGTATGTAGTCTAGAGTAAATTGTAGAAGATTACTATAAGTATGCGAGGGTTAATCAGAAGATCTTGTGGAAGTCTACGTGGGAACAAGCCAATTTTTTTTATCACTTTCGGGGATTATAAATTTTACTGGGGATGACAAAGGTCCCTTCCAGTATGGTCGGAATCGATTTTGGGACAACTGGTGAACTTTTTAACTTTTGCACTTAGTTCCCTCCCAGAAAGTGGGAGAAGTGGAAATGCAAAATCAAAAATAGTCTTATCTAATTCATATTTTCACGACCACGATGTTGCAATTTTTGCATGAACAGGTCAATGGAAGGTTCCAAAATTATTCACAGATAGTATATGACAAAACTTTGTGGAAATTACACTATAACCCAAACTTTCTTGAATGTTCCCTATGCTTCAGAACTCTGTAGCCGGACATAAGTACAAAATTGTGACATGGAAATTATGCGTACAATTTAAGAGGGACATGAACCGGGGTAATTGTCCCTAATTTTTATTAGTATTCCATTAATAACCTTACTATGAGCGTTATGGGAACGATAATTTCCACCACATAGAATCGCACGAAATTACATATTTTTGGTTTTTTATGAAATAAAAAGATAATTAAATTTCGTCCATCAACTTTTAGCGAGCCTTAGTACGCGGTCTAGAGTAAGTTGTAGATGATTACTATAAGTATACAAGGGTTAATCGGAATAACTAGTGGTAGTCTATGTAGGATCAAACAAGTTTCTTTATTACTCTTGGTTATTATAAGTTTTACTCAGGATGGTGAAGTTTTTTTTTCGGACGATCGGAATTGATTTTGGGACAACCGATGAACTTTTTATTTTTTGTAGTTAGGTCCCTCCAATGAAATGGGAGAAGTCAAAATGCAATATTGGTGATAACATTTTTTATTCACATTGTCACGACAATGTCATTCCAAATTGGGCATAAATTGGTCAACGGAAGGGGCCGCAATCTTAACACAGAGTACTTTACGACACTTTTAAGAAATTAGACTATGGTCCATGTGTGCAACGTCACAAAAGTATCGACTAGAACGAACCCAAAATCGACCCGCGACCGACGTTGGTCAACCTGAAATTTTAGCAGGAACAAAAAATTTGAGCTTAAATCCCCCCAACCCTATATCATCTCATTAGAACCAACATCCATTTCACATCTCCAACACAATTCCTCCAAACCAAAACCCAACCCCACAACATCCTTTCCATTCACACCATTCTAACAATTGAAGTGCTCAATCAAATAGCTTCTCTCAAACATGAACAAGTATCCAAGGATGGAGCATCTTCGAGTTCAAATTAATTGGGGTAGTTTTCCATCCATTCCATGTTCATTTAGCAATTTTATTATGGATTTTGTTTTTTTTTTCTCATGGAAGCAAGATTGAATATTTTCATGAAGTATGATGATTGTGTTACATTTTATATAGTGTATAGTTTTTGTGTTGCCAAGATAATGCCATGTTAGTAAAGAGTGCGAAAAAAGGTTTAGATACGGCTGATTGCATGTGGACAATAATTACATTTTCGTATGAACACACTTTGAATGTGCGATATCGATCACTGTTAATCGATCTTTGCGATATGTTACTGAACAAAGACTGATGTCGCACGGGTCTGGGAAATGCTTAAAATATCTATTATCCGACATACCTCATATGTCGGACATTACAACATCGATAACGCATGTATGGGATGCCGCATTACATCAGTGTAGTTACTTTTTCCCGGTTGAGATTAATGTCGTCTGACTATATTATGTGTATTTAATTTGGGAACTGCCCAATTCTAACATAATTTTGTTTCCTGTGGATTGGTTGTAATAGGACAATGATAATTATCGATGGACTTTCGGCATTTACATGGATGAAATTTTGATTCACTAGTCGCCCCAACACTGTTAAAGCCGTATAATGTAGACAATGAATGTTCAATAAAATTAATATTTAACGTAAAATTAATGTATTTTAATAGATTGTAACATATATTTCACAATTTTTGTGGGTTTTAATGTGTCATTCTTTTTTCGCATTTGTTGTATGGTGTTTAACCATTGCACGAGTTATCAAATATTAAATAACATGTAATGGCTATCGATGAACGATTATTTGTGTAATAAAATATTAAATATTATAATATTGTATGAGAATAAATGTCTCCACGAATAACCCACGACGTCGCATAAACCAATACAGCGACGACACCTTACCGATGTTGCATAAACTGGTATCAAATTTTTTTGTGACATTAGCCCATCAAAATGGATTTGTAGTGGTCATCGTTCTACATCAGCATGCATACGACATGGGTGCACCACAGAGAGCGATGTCGCTTACAAGCATTAGCAACGTCGCTGTTATTTAGATCGACGTCTACCTGCATGAAGTCGCAGCATTTCCTCTCCTATCATCTGCCTTTTTGCTCTGGCCGACGTCAGCCTCAACGAAGTTCCAGCTATGGTCTCCTATCACCGGCCTTCTTGCTTAGACCGACGTTGATCACAAAACCTGTCGACGTCGGTCCAAAACCGAGGTAAAAATACTTACTACACTAGTATTTTCCTCGATCATTTTGGTACTAAAAACCCAGGTAAAAAGTGTCCTGATACTTGTAGTGAGTGGGGGGCTTGTCACTAGCCATAGCACATTACTTCAAGAAGCATACTGATATTATTACAACAGGATTCATGAAAAGTGCAAAATGGTGTAGCAGAGTTGATGCAAAATAAAAAAATTGTGCAGCAGATTTTTTGTAGAAAAGTTCATGCAAGATACAAAATGGTGCAACTGAGTTGATGCTGAAAGAATGATTTCCCGTAATACTTATTATTGATCATGAAGATAATAAATAGAGAGTACAAAGAATGAAGGTAGACTAGTTCTAATATAACTCAAACTAGTCAACAAGACAAAATCAAATCTAATCATCTAACTGATTTATTCTGACACCCCCTCAAGGGAAGCGTCGGATGTTCGCCGATGAACAACTTGGATCTGAAGAACTCGAACAGTGGACAAGAAAGACCCTTGGTGAATATGTACTCTATCTGAAGAGAAGTAAGTATGTGCACAACTCGAAGCTTGCCGGGGGTCACCAACTCCGAACAAAGTGATAGTCAATGTCGATGTGCTTTCCCCGCTTGTGAGCCATTGGTTTATGAGCCAAGAAAATAGCGCTACTGTTGTCACATAAGAATAACAGAGGCCCTCCATAGGAACTCGAAGATCACAAAGCAAGTGAGTAAGCCAAACAACCTTTGAAGCAGTGTTGGCTAGAGCTCGGTACTCAGATTCAGTGCTGGTATGAGAAACTGTGGGCTGTTTCTTGGCACTCTAGGAAACAAGATTCCTACCAAGAAAGACAACATATCCATAAGTAGATCGACGAGTCTCCAGACATCGAGCCCAATTAGCATCAAAATACCCCAATACCTCAGGAGAACTAGCAGACCGAAATGTGAGACCGAAATGAAGTGTACCTCGAATATAGCGCAGAATCCGCATAACTGCTGCAAAATGATCATCCCTAGGGTCCTGAATATACTGACTAACTATGTTGACCGAGAAGGCCAAGTCTGGATGAGTGATGGTAAAGTAATGAAGAGCTCCAATAAGAGAACGATACAAGGTCAGATTCCTGAATGGTGGACTGGTCAACTATGCAACTAAGATCTAGGAACAAAGGGCGTGGAAACTGGTGCAGCGTCAGACATATCAGCTCGAGTCAGGATGTCCCAAGCATACTTCGCCTGACCGAGAAGTAATCCTGATGAAGTAGATGAAACTTCAAGACCAAGGAATTAATGAAGCTTGATCGCAAACTCTCGATGTGTCCGATCAATGAACTGGCGAAGAAGATTCGAGTCATTTTCTGTAAGAATGATGTCTTCCACAAACACTGGGAGATATAGTAATGACGACCCTCTCGAAAGAATAAATAAAGAAGTGTCGGCTGAGCTGCACTGAAAACCAAGCTGAATCAAATAAGTGCTAAAATGCTGGAACCATGCCCGAGGGGCCTGCTTAAGACCATAAATGGCCTTTCACAAGTGACAAACATAATCTAGACGAACAGGGTCCTGATATCCAACGGGTTTCTTCATATAGACCGGAGCATCGAGAACGCCATTAAGGAAAGCATTCTTGACATCCAACTGATGAAGTGACCAGGAACACATCGTGGCAATAGAGAGAACCGTCCGAACAGTGGAGGCTTTGACTACAGGACTGAAAGTGTGGTCAAAGTCAAAAACGAGAATTTGTGAGAAACCCTGCGCCACAAGTCTAGCTTTGTGACAATCAATAGTGCCATATGGTCGATACTTGAGCCTATAGACCCATTTCGAGCCAACAATGATATCATCTGAAGGTCAAGACACTAAGTCCCAAGTGTGCTGGACACAAAGAGCCGCCATCTCGTCATCCATGGCAAAAACCCAAGCCGAATCCTGAAGAGTAGTGCGATAATCCGTGGGCTCAGACTGAGCAAGTAGAGCAGCATAAGACCATGAGCGATAATGTTTGAATAATTCTTGCGCTGAATAGCACCAGTAGCCGACCTAGAAGCCATCCGATGAGTGCGAGGCCTAGGTGGAGAGACTGGAGGAGAAGTCGCGACCAGCGTAGTGGCCGTCGAAGGGCCGGTGAGGTGGTCGGTGAACTGGGTGGGCTGCTCGGAGAACTAGGTGAGCTGGTCAATTGCATGATAGGTAAAACAGGATGCATTATAGCGGCCACTGAATTTCTGATTCAAAAGAGCGGACAAAACATGGCGTTGTAGTGGTGAGGATGATAGCATCGATAATCTCGGAGGGCTGGCAACCGAAGTGAGTAATAGGGACTTACTAGGAAGATAGAAGGTTTTTTTACTAGGAAAATATGGGAAAGTAGTAACAGGTAACAAAGGATTGATCGAATGTAAAACCCACAAATGATTGGGGTTGCGTTTATTCATATATACAGTGAGTACGAAAGATATACAAGGTAGAATCAGATATGGAAATTGATATATACAAATCAAATCAAAAAGGGTATTCCTTTATTAACCTGATTCTAATACGCTCTTCCGTAAGAGCTGGAGGACACATGAAATCACGCGCAGTAGGAGAGAAGCGGGCATCCGTTGCACACGCTTCTGGAGATGCTGAGTCGGGCACATCGATATGATTCCTGTCCGGATTCCTACAACACCTGGCTCACCGGGAATGCTGGATGAATTCTGAAGAAGATAAGGGAGGATGTGGCCGGAAACGAGATTGCGCGAAAGCGGGAGCAGTCGGCAGTTGGTGGCGGAAAACTAATTGGGCAAGATGGAGTCTCGTCGAAGAAGGATTGTAGCCAGAAAACCTCAGGAGGTAGCAGAAGATGTATATGGAGACCGAGAAAGCAATGAATGGCAGTGGGGAGCACCGTCGGGGAAACCGAGCAAGGCAGAGAAGAAAATGGACTAGATCAATGGAGGAGACTGGATCGGAGGATGGCGGAGGTGGGTGAGATTCCGATCAACAATCACCGGAGATCTGGTAGCGACGACAGTGATCGGAAAACATGACGGGTGGGTGGCGGCCTGAGATAAGAAAATTGGAGGAAAATTTGATAATTTTTGGGAAAAACCTGAGAAAATTTAGAGGGACCTGACTGATAGCATGATAGAATGTAAAACCCACAAATGATTGTGCTGTGTGTATTCATATATATAGTGAGTACAAAGTGGGTAGAATTAGATATGAAAAATGATATATATAAAACTAATCAGAAAGGGTATTCCTTTCTTAACCATATTCTAATACATCTAATGTTCTATTAAGGATGATGAAGGTTGAAACTAAGAAGTTAGAAGAAATGAGCTTTGGATGGTTATCTGACAGCAGTTAGCTGAGTTGTTAGGATGATATTGGAGCCTAATCATTAATATATAAACTAAATTATTGTTGTGGTTGATGGGTTGATTTTTCCACCCTAGATGTAATTCACGACTGACGGCCAATCATAAACCCACCCACATTCCATTTTGTCTTAAAAATTTAAACTTTTTGGCTGGTAGGCCAACTAGTAAGGGACGAAGGGAATATATAGTTATATACTTTCTTAGGGGTGTAGAAAAATAACTTCCCCATCTTTTGATCCTTACATCTTTGTACAATTTGAGAAGGAGATACAACTTTGAGAATCTGGGGTAAAAGAAAGCAAAATAAACTAATAAACATTGAACTCCATACAATGAGGTGTGTTATTTGACCCCAAACACAATGATTTCAAGGGCATTATTCCCCACGTCTTGCTGTTCTTGAAGAATTTCCCAAGCAGATGCTGTGGCTTGGTAACGTGAATGCATCTCTATCTTCTTCAATGTAGGAATGTATCCCAAGCTCGGTGGAATCCCTTCAAGGTTGTAACAGTGTTTCACTATAAGCTGTTTGAAAGGGTGATTTCCCGTAAAGAATAATGTATTGCTACAAAAATAAATAGAGTACAAAAAGAAGGCTAGTACTAGTATAACTCTAGTCTAGTCAACAACTCATCTAGAATCAAATCAAATAAAATCAATCAGATACTTGACTTATTCTAACACCCTCCCTCAAGCGAAGCGTCGGATGTTCAGTGATGCAAAACTTGGATTGGAAGAACTTGAATAGCGGACAAGAGAGCCCTTTGGTGAAGATGTCTGCAATCTGAAGAGCAGTGGGAACATGAGCAAAACGCAGCTTGCCTGAAGGTACCAACTCTCGAACAAAATGATGGTCGATGTCAATGTGCTTCGCCCGCCTGTGCGCCACTAGATTCTAGGCCAAAAACAATAGCACTACCGTTGTCACATAACAGTAGCGGGGAACTAGACAGCGGGACTCAAAGATCACGAAGCAAGTATGTGAGCCAAAAAACTTCTGAAGCGGTGTTGGAAAGAGAATGATACTCAGACTCTGTACTAGATCGAGAAACAGTGGACTGTTTCTTGGCACTCCAGGAAACAAGGTTCCCGCCAAGAAAAATAGCATATCCACATGTAGACCGACGAGTCTCAAAACAACAGGCCCAGTTAGCATCATATTACTCCAACACCTCAGGAGAACTAGCAGAAAGAAAGCTAAGACCAAAATGAAGTGTACCAAGAACGAACTGTAGAATCCGTGTAACGACAGCAAAATGATCATTTCTGGGGTTCTGAAGATACTGGCTGACTGTGTTGACCGAGAAATCCAAGCTTGACGGGTTATGGTGAGATACTGAAGAGCCCCAAAGAGCGAAAGATACAGTATCTGAT
Organism: Rubia tinctorum; assembly: GCA_032355605.1. Classification (NCBI taxonomy): domain Eukaryota; kingdom Viridiplantae; phylum Streptophyta; class Magnoliopsida; order Gentianales; family Rubiaceae; genus Rubia; species Rubia tinctorum. Next base: position 853 of record JAULKM010169516.1, on the reverse strand, counting down.
TCCTGAATGGAGGACTAGTCGAACTGTGCAACTGAGATCCAGACACAAATGGTGTAGAGACTAGTGCAACATCAGACATACCAGCCCGAGTCAGAATGTCCCAAGCATACTTTGATTGGCCAAGAAGTAAACCTGATGAAGTAGATGAAAACTCCAGGCCAAGAAAGTAATGAAGATCACCGAGATACTTGATCGCAAACTCTCGATGTGTCCGATCAATGAATTGGCGAGTCGTTTCCTGTAAGAATGATATCGTCCACATACACAAGAAGATATGGTAACGGAGACCCTCTCTAAAGAACAAATAGAGAAGTGTTTGTTGAGCTGCACTGAAAACCAAACTGAATCAAATAAGTGCTGAAACGCTGGAACCAACCCGATGAGCTTGCTTAAGACCTTAAATAGACTTTCGCAAGAGACAAACATAATCCGGATGAACAGGATCCTGATATCCAACGGGTTGCTTCATATAAATTGGAGCATTGAGAACACCATTAAGAAAAACGTTCTTGATATCTAGCTAATGAAGCGGCCAAGAATGCATTGTAGAAATGGAGAGAACCATCCGAACAGTGGAGGTTTTGACCATGGGACTAAAAGGGTGGTCAAAGTCAAAACCCAAAATATGTGAGAAACCCTGCGCCACAAGTCTGGCTTTGTGACTATCAATAGTGCCATCCGGTCGATACTTGAGCCTATAGACCCATTTGGAGCCAACAATGTTAGAATTCGAAGGTCGAGGCACCAAGTCCCAAGTGTGCTGGCCACGAAGAGCCGTCATCTCTTCATCAATGGCAGAAACACAAACCAGATCCTGACTAGCCGTGCGATAATCCATGGGCTCATACTGAGC
>JAULKM010169507.1:0-15794 GCA_032355605.1 Rubia tinctorum | reverse complement strand
CTACCTAAATCTAGCAATCTTCCAACAAAAATATAACAAAAGAGATGTTAAATGCTTCAGAAAACACATGCATTTGACGTCTCATCATTAAGCCCTTGACTAAATTTCCAACCCGAGTTGAGTGGAAACAAAGGTTCAATTTTGTGGATGAGAAATTGGTATCAGGTTTTGATGAGGAGCGAGATGATTTCCTGGTTGGCCCTGACAGGGCACGGGGTGCTCGTACTAGTGTTACAGAGATGGCCATTATTCGGTAGTTTGTTTCCCCTCATGAAAGAGTGAGTGAGAAGTCTGAGTATAATCAACGAGACTCCATCTTGTCTGCTCATGATCTACCTTATTTTAAAATTAGTCTTGTTCCCCTAAGAGTTTCAGGTGATTTGAGTAGTATAGGTTCATTATTGCTTGTATTTTTTGTTCTATATGTGTTCTAATCAACATAGTGTTCATCAGGCTTTTTCCTTTCATAACTCATTTTCTTCGCTTTTAGATATGTCAATTAATAACTCCCTCAAGGACCTCTCCAAGCTTCCTCATCGTGATCTCGCGCCAGAGTGAATATACATGGGAGCAGTGGATTTTCCAGATAAGACAATCTATGTGTCTGACTCCGAGGTCTCCGACGAGAGGCCGTTGATATTGGTGGAAGCTCCAACATGGTCATTAGAGATAGTGCCTGAGATTCCAAAACCTCAACCCGTTTCCAAGACAAAGAATCGAGTCCTCGTTGCTTAGCCTATCCAGTTGTTGCCTTCTTACCTCCTTTGTATCGCACCTCTTCCTTCTAGGAATTCTCCAACCCTTTTCCTATTCATAGTGCCGCACCCCGTCCCGAGTTTATCTCTAAGGCTATCCCCGTATATCACTTCAATGCCTGGTTAAGGGAATGCTCTTTGAACATAGCTGAGGTTGCCACCAATGCTGACTGTAATGCATATGCTGCTTTTGAGATAATTTGTCTTTTTTTTTGTTACTACTCACCTAGCCTACAAACATTGAGCATAGTTTGTATTTTCTTTATGACTATCACCTTAACATGTGTCTCAAGTCCTTTGCTCGGCTAAGGCAGTGCAGATGGAGTTTGAGAGTATACAATGAGAGATAGGCAAACTCCAGCACTGGATCTCCTCTCTGAAGATGACCAACGTCGACCTGTCGCACAAGGAACAATGAGTTGCTCAATTTGCGCAAGACCAAGAGCTGGAAAAGGGTGTTTCCAGTTCTCTGCAGGCCTTTGTGGACAAGGGTGACTCTGAGATTGCTAAGCTGAAATCTTTTTGCTACTTGGCCTTCACTCGTGGCTGCTTGATCTTTTAATAGTGTGTGTTGAGGGGTCACAAAGCTTCCGAGATGTTGGATCAGGCCATGATGCGGGCCATGGAACTCTACTAATATACTGAAGATGGGGAGAAGTAATGTGTTGGCCTTTGTGAAGTCTTCATTCCTTTTCGTGAATACGGCTTCACTGAGTACTTCACTAGCTTGCACCATGACATGACTATCAAAGAGCTGGACAGGTGGAAGCTGGATAGCGTTCTAGTAGAGCTTGATGCTTTTTCTACTAGTGAGCCATGCCAGGACGTCGACTGTGACGAGGCTGCAGCGAAGAAAGCTCAGACTTTTGACAAGTACGGGGGTCGCTGATGATGGTCATGATGATATTAATTCTACGAAGCCGTGAATCTTCCTACTGTTGTTTTTTATTTAAATTTTTTATTCGAATGGTTTGTGCCTCTGGTGGAATGATAGCTTATGTCCAGAAACATTTCTTGTAGGGGGATTCCCCCATGACTGTCCTCGAGGTGATTCTGTACTACCACAACACACTCAATAATTCTTCTTCCCACAATGTTTTTGCATGTACCAACCTTTTTAAAACCCGGCACCATCGTTCTATTTGTCACATCTTTATGGCTATTGGCATGTGGATAAGCCATAGATGTGAACTGTTAGCTTATGTTTAGGCCTGTGCACCGGGATCAGAAATGGTCAAGGGACAATTGTTTCCCATTATCACTCACTATCACCTATTGGATTCCGAACCTGCAAAATATGCTTCGCCAAGAAATGTTTCTGATCTTCCTTCCAGTTATAGTAAGTAAAACCTCGGTTTCAGCCCACTTTGTGTAGATGATAGAACATTTATGCGGTGAGCTCATTAGTGTGTTCTCCCAGCTCTACCGCCTATTTTACAAATCTTCCTAATGCATTGGTCTAGTAAAGATTGCCTTCAACAGCTCATTGGTCCACACTTTCACGGTGTGCACTTTAAAGTATTGCCTTAGCCTCTTTGCTGCATGGACCAAGGCTAATGCAAGCTTTTCGAAGTTCATGTAAAGCCAATTAGGGCCCTGTAACGCCCGACTAACGAAGTACGGAGGCCACTATATTTTGTTTTTCTCTTTGACTAACCCAACGTTTATTGATTCCTCACTTGCTACAACATATGGGCATAGCATTTTCCCTGTTAAGGGTTTGTAAAAGTAGGAAGGTATTTTAGGTGGGCCTCGAGCTCCACAAATGCCTTTTTCCCTTTTATCCTCAATGTACTATATTTTTTTGTCTAAAATCCCTTTAACTTCTTAAAGAAGGATAGTGCTCTCTCTGCCACTCTTGACATAAAGTAGTTCCTGGCTGCCAAATTTCTATTTAGGTTTTGTACCTACTTGGCTATACTAGGTTACTCCATATTCGGGATTGCTTTTACATGTTTGGGGTTTGCCTGTAACCTTTAATTCGACACCATGTGCCATAAAAAATTTCCTGCCCTCATTCTAAATTGGCATTTGGCTGGATTTAGTATCATCCCTATCACTCTAAACTGTGTCAAGGTTTCCTTGACATCCTCCACAAAGGTCTCATACTGGGTTCTCTTGATCACCACGTCGTCCACATAAACCTCCAGGTTCCTTCCAATCTGACCTTGGAAAATCATGTCTACCACCATTTGGTACGTGGCACCGGCGTTTCTCTAGCCGAAAGGCATAATCCGGTATCCGAAAGCTCATTTCTCAATTATAAAAACTATTTTTCTGTCACTTTCAAGCATGGGAATCTGGTGATATCATATGTATGCATCAAGAAAAAATTTAATTGGATAGTTGGTAGGGGCATCTGCCTTCTGGTCAATGGCCGGTAGCAAGTAGCAATCTTTGGGGTTGGCTTTATTTAGGTTTGTGTAATACACGCACATCCTCCAGCTGTCGTCTGCCTTCTACACTAGGACCGAGTTTGAAAACCATGTTTAATAGGGAACTTCTTTCAATATTCATGCTACTACTAGTTGGCTCAACTTTTTGTTGACTGCTTTGTTCCACTCTCTACACAACATTCTCCTCTTTTTTATGACAGGCTTATGGGATGACTCTACTTTTAGCTCGTGGAAACCAACTTCCTCGAAAAATCCTGTCATTTACTCCGACTTCCAGGAAAAGACATGCTTGTTCTCCTTTTGTACCTTCACGAGTTCTTTCCTTATGTAAAGAAGAAAGGATGCTCGTTTTCTAGATTAACTACATCATCCTTTCTAGATTAACTACATTTCCGCATATAATTTGGTTGGATCACCCCTATTTGCGATCATCCTGGTGCCCCTGGCGTTACCAGCCTGTCATCTCTAGTTCAGCCTTCTTCTTCCGCCTTGCACTTACTAAGGGAGGTTCGATGACATTCTCTCAATTTTTATAGTCTCCCCTGACCGTGGCCATGCCCCCTTTGTGGGGAGTTGCCAGAGTATGTGCAAGTTAGACGCTATCCCTTTCAGGAGATCAAGGGCGGGTTAGCCCAGTATCAGGTTGTATGGGTTTTTGGCCTTCACAATGATGAATTCTATGTTCACTGTTTTGCTTTTGTCCACTTTCCCAATAGTCACAGGCGGAGGATTGTTCCTTCTAGCCAAATGGTTGTGTCTAAAAAGTCAACAAGTGGGGCATCTGGTTGTTCTAACTTCCCTCTTGTGTTCTCATACAACTTTTCAAAACAGTGCCAATATATGATTTTTGCGAAACTCCAACAGTTTATATACGCTCGGTAGATTTCCTTGCCCATGAAACTGACCATTATCACCACCTCATGACCGCCAATTGACCTGTCCGGTATCAGTTCCTCCTAACAAAACGTGACCATTTCATTTGAGCCCGGCATTTTGTCCACAAGTGTTGGCTCCGGTGCCAGCCTGCTACGTGCTTTTCTCTGGGATTTCGTCTTTTCTCCTGCACTTCCACCTATGATGGTGCATGTATTTGTGACTGTTGCTACCAGATTATCCTCTATAGGGGTGTTTTCTCTCTGCCTAGAGCCTCTTTCTCTAGTTTCAGCCCTTACTATCTCCTTTCCTTTACTACGGGCTTGCCCCCCCTGTCTGGATTTCTCGCTCTGCCTCGGCTATCCTGTTGCTTGTACGATCCTATATTCTTGTTCTTGTTGTGATACATGGCTTTGTTGTGAGCCCTCACATTTTTTTCCAGGTGTGCTAACTACCTATTTCGTACACATTCTTCTATATTCTGCTTCTAGTAAATAGAATTGTTCGTATCATAACCGTGGTTATAATGATAGTCACAAAAATGACATCTATCTCTCTTGTTAGGATTAGACATCATCTTCATGGGAACATCTAGTATATCCTTTCCTACCAACAGGACGATGATCTCCTTAGGTGTTTTGATGAGTGGTGTGAAGGTTTTGTCCGCCCTATCACACCTGCTTGACTTGATGTGCTTTGCATCTTTCTTTCACTGCGCTTGACCTGCCTGAGCTTCCCTTCTCCTTCTGTTAGCAAGGTCCACCCTGATAAAATTACCTACTCTCCTAATCAGCTCGTCAACTACCTTTGGTGGGTCCAGGGTGCAATCCCTCAACAACACCTCGTGTCTCAAGCCATTTATGAAAGTGTCTATGAGGAACCGCTTGCTCCTCTCTTTTACCTGATTCGCTTCATCGTTTAACCTTCCCCAGTATCCTGCCAACGTCTGTATTAGCTTCTATCTTATCGCCAAAAGCTTAGACCTAATCTTCTAAAATTTCTTCTGCTGCAAGAAACAGGTCAAGAACTTCTGGTCCTACTGGATGAAGCTGTTAATTGTCTCATCCTTCATATCCTTAAACCATACTCTGGCTAGAGCTGTCAGTGTGGTTGCAAACACTTTACACCAAATGGCTTTTAGTATCGTAAAAGTAGCCATGTTGGTGATGAATGTGTGCAAGTGATCTTATGGGTCCGCCTCACCGTTGTATTGCCTTAGGTTGAGAGGTATCTTCATCTTCGGATGATCTTTGAATAGTTGTATCCTTTTGGTGAAAGGAAACCCCCTTCGTTCCTTCCTTCTCGATCTTTCATCGGCGTATTATTGTTGAGCCTTACTCTTTGGATCCTACCCCCTAGATAGTGGTACAAAGCCAGTGTGTCACTTTCTATCCGTTGTTGCTTCCTCTCCTTCGGTATAAGCCTTCCTTCCGAAGGTGGCTGTGTTCTTCACAATTTTGGCCGAGCTCTAGACTTTCTCCATTCTTGGATCCTTCCATCAGGGTTAATCACTATCATCCTCTTGTTCCATAAAAATATTGGTTTCTTTGACACTGTGTCCTTTGCACTTGAGCTTGCTATTCTTTTTTTCCTCTATCTCTTTTGGTCTTCTCATCATATCTTTATGTGATGCCATGATTGTTTTGAAATTTTTTGCTGGAGTGAGGGTCGACCCTACCTTTGTACGTGTGATGTCCTCAATGATGACATTATTGTTGACTAGCCCCCCCTGATGGGCATTGTTGATCCTTCCATGGTTCTTGAGCTGTGTGGGCATTGAATGCTACGTCACCATGATATTTTTAGAGAATTAACCTGCAGAGCGCTTGGAATCAAAGATAATAATTTATATTGTTGCTCCCGTTCTTATTACTAAACTACCAAGGGGTAAATAGCCAAAATTTTGGGGTTGTCCACAGAGATGCAAGGAATTTGAAGGTTAACTACGCAAAGTCGCAATCAAGTCGTCAATGCGATCAAGTGTCCAGAAAAGTTAATGTTGCAAATAAGGTTTCGAGAGAAGGGGGTTTATCTATCATCTACAAGCATGCAAGAACAAGAGCGTAAACTATATAAAGCTTACACTTGGGGATATTTGTGTTACATGACCGGTAGTATATTTGGATCCTAGATTCAATCAAATACAATATGTATAAACTTATCCAAATATTTATGTCACACAGTGTGGTCGATAGTCAACACTTTCCCCCGTCTGTCACACAAAGGTGCTCTCATCTTCTTCTATTGACATCGCCTCCGTAATTAGGGAAGTGTAACAACGGAGTGGTGCTCACTACCCATATGCATTCACCTACACGGTTGCAGACTTCTCACTCCCTCTATTACCCTAGCGACACTTCCAAGGGGGAAACAATGGTTCACCATATATGAAAGTAGACTAAGGTGTATGCCAAAATACTATATCAATCATGCTTTTAATAGGAATGTAAGTCACAGATCAACATAATATTCATAAGCATTAAAGGATAGAAAGATTTTAAAATCCTACAAAATATCTACCAAGTCATGAATACAAATTTAAATCCCCAAGATAAATCACTACTCCCTAATTATTGAACCCAATTGATCCACTGGATTCAATGCCCTTGGGTAAAACTAGAAGAATTAAACTAAGAGATAAGGGTTTGCCCCTTTCTCTCTCTACCTACTCTTAGGAAAAATAAGAAGAAAGAAAAACTATCTCCACTGAAATCCTATTATACATAGGTCCCTATATATATTAGATAGGAATTGGGCCTTGAAAGGGGCATAAAAAGGCAACTAAACCCTAGTTGGCCGCCAGGCACGAGCCATGCAATAGCACACGGCCAGTGTGGCACGGCCCGTGCAATAGGGCACGGGCCGCTGGCTGGGCACATGTCCTCTGGTCTTCTGAGCATTTGAACGGCACGGGCCGTGGATTTCCTTGTGGGCTGCTTGTTGGAAACTTCTTTTGGGCATTTGAACGGCACGGTCCTCGTGATTATCCTTGGGCTCCCGGCTTGAAGCTTGAATTCATCTTCTAATGGGCATGGGTTATGAAAAATCTTGCAGGCCGCCGGATGGGAGTCAACTTTTTTGGCAACTAATAGCGTGGTCATGTAAATATTCATGGGACGTGGGTTGGTCTTAGGATTTTGAACTTTAAGGGACACATGCCTTGCAATATGGCATGACCTATGCTTCATACTTAGTTGCACGAGACCGTTGAACGACAAGGGCCATGTAGTTCCTTGAAGCCCATGCCATGACCCTCTAGCACCATTGAGATTGGCTGGTACGACCCGTGCAATACAACACGGCCCATGCCAATTCTTCACTTATTCGAGCTTCGACTCTTTTTCTCATCATGCCGTGATTCAATATACTACCATGTTTTCACTCGTGGTGTTCTATCTATAACCGTCCTTGCAAATTTTTTTCTATTATCTACTACTATCCTTGTGAATGACCTTTTACAGTCTACGCTGATGTGCTTACGAGAAATCTACAAATGAGCTCACAAAACAAGATCTAGATGCTCGTAAGGACATAGTGTCCATTAGATCTAATAAGTATACAAAACTAAGGATTTAGATAAGAAAACCAACAATAGCTATATAACTTCATTGTAATGTAAACCCGAATAAACCTAGCAATCAACCAACCAAAACATGATAACAAATGTGTTAAATGCATTGGTTAACACATGCTTTTAGGTGCATATCACACCACAGTCAGACAAATGTTAATGTCAAATCAAGCGTGTCTTCTCCAATAATTATGAAGCTTTCTGTGTTGGTCCTGAACCTACAAGACAAAATGACAAAGGTTAAGTAGGAAAGCACTAGGTTGTGCCTGCTCCGACAATCTGGTCAAAACTGTAAGCCATGTAGAATAGCTTATGTAAATAGTCAATTGGATCCTGAGATCTTACCTCTTCTACTTGTTCCTTTCCTAGTTATACGAGTCGATGACCTGGCCTATCACATCGCTGCCTTCGCGTTTATTCTCTGGGCTCCGACCTTAATCCATTTGCTAATTGGGCTGAATTCATAGTATTATGCCTTCAAGTCCATACCTTATCATATTTGTTGTTGTAGTTTTAAATTAGGGTATGAAATGGAATTTTTTTTATCCTAAGTGATTTTTATGTTTATTATTATTTATATGTTTCAATGCATGTATTGTGTCGCAATGTTTTCCTTTCTAGTATCTATTTTTCATTTGGGTTTTTTTTAAAAGCTTTGGTATTGTTCTTTGGGTTTGTCATCAATAGCATTCACAGGCCCGCCGGTAGGACCAAATGATGTGCAATCTCGCACATACAAACATGGGGGACTCAAACCATATGTGGAAGCTAGCAAAATATGATCTATTCTTGCGATAGGGTTGCGGCATATTTGTGATGTCACATATTAGCATATGTTACATTGCATTGTTGTAATTGCTAAGTTTGATAGATTATGGAGAACAATGCGATGTTTCAATCCATATTTTAAAATGATGCATATTATGTTACTTATAACTGATATTGATATTCTTTTTGAAAAGCAGAAATGGAAACCAAGCGAAGAGGAATCTTGCAAGCCCTTGCGAGGCGAGTTCTTCACGATTGCATAAGGCAAAGACCACAAAGACTCTTCCACCCTAAACATTTGACTCAAAACCATTTGTAACTGAGAACGTGAAAAAGTAAGTGCAAATCACCAAACAACGCATAAAAATGTTTGGGTTGTAAAGGCGAGAACTATAAAAGACCTACACCTCGTGGTCTTCCTTGACCCTTTAAGGCCCTCGGGAATGGCATACCTCATTTGCCTTTGATAGGTCAATGTATGCAAATAAGGTCCACGAGTTCCACACTAATTTCACAAGGTTGACCAGAGACAAGTACAGTACGAGAGTCAATGGGCGGAACTTTACCCTTGACGTCGAGGCAATCAACGAGCCAATTCGCTGTTCATTTAGGCTGACAGATACAGAGCCTCTCAGGCTCTACTTTAGGGATACTTGGCCTAAGATGGCGAAGGAAGAGAGGAGTGCGGACTTGGACCCGAACAGGATGGTTGCAAGATACTATAAGCTGGAGATAAACGGGATCATCAAGCCACGAGATATCAAATGGTCGATGGAGACACCGACAACAAACTTGCATTTGAACAATGGGACCCTAAAGATGGTGTAGAATGGTTCCCATATTTCTTCAATCACACTATAATATGCCATGCTTCCATAGAAGACACTTTGGTCTTTCGCACAGCTTACATGTAAGACTTCTACAACAATACTAACACAACAAATTTGTTCTACGGTTTGTTCATCCCTTTCTTTAGATGAGAAGGTATAATCATTCATGTCATAGCCAGTAATCGAAATCACGGTTGCATAAGGCTTGAAGGACAAAAACATTAAAGTTCTCCTACCATCGACTCAGACTAAACGGGGTGTCGTTATTTTATTGAGGTCCTGTGCATTTCCACTACAGGAGAACACCTATTAATTTTGCAAAACATATAATTGTGCTTTTAAAAACTCCTCGGAGGATTATAACCTAGTAGTTCTCTTCAGAAGCCTTTACCTTCAAATCCTTCAACATGACATGATTTTAGGACAGTGACCAACTCTTCATTCTGTAAGAAAGCAATACAATATTCTACAGCCTCCTTGGTCAAATACCTCTGCACAATACTAGCATCCGATTGGTATTGATTTTTCATGTAACTCTTGAATATAATTAGATGCCTCTTGAACTAATACATCCATCGAAGACAAACTGGACCACATATTATTATCTCCCAAGCAACGTGAACCAACAAGTGCATCAAAGAATGCACTTTTTCACATGAGCTGTGATGATGATTCTACTAGCAACCAGAAGAATTTTTGGAATAAAAAAATGGGATTCATGTGATTTCTTACTCCTCAATATTAATTATCATTGGATACTATATTTCTAACCCGTGAAGAGTAGCCCATCGGGACCTTTTAGATTGGAGCATAGGAAACCATTTTCATCTATTGAAAGTGAATAACATGCGGGGGGGCAAGAACGTCTTCACGCCTCGCTTCTTGGGTGCCAAGGTAGGTCTAATTACCATTTCATCCATATCTTTCGTTAACTTTATTCCATCATTTATTTTCTTTGAGATATTCATCAAAGTACCAACAAAGCTATCAGATTCATTCTTTTCGATGCAGATCACATTTAAAAAGTGTCGGACATCTAGGATAGCCCAATATTGTAGTTCAAAATATATAGATCGATTATTCCAACTTCATACAACCTTGGGTTTCCTTTTATTCTTGTCCTAGTCATTTTGAAAATGTTGCAATAAAAACGAGATGGATGTTCCAGTGAAAATGCGAGGAAGTAGCCCCAACTCTACCTTGTCATTGAATTCATCACGGAGATATTTCCACCAGTGAGTTGGTGGAAACCATCTACGGTGTCCAAGATACAGAGTTTTACTACTGTGACAGAACTAACAATAATTTGTTCCATCCAAACACATGAGGCATGCTTTGTGACCTTTTATGGAATACCCCGACAAATTTTTGTACGCAAGAAAGTCCTTATCCGAGTGAAATATTATGGCTCAAAATTGAACCACTCTTTGTAAAAATAATCAAACATCTCCAATCGCAGATGCCAAAGGAGATTTAAATCATCTAAAGGGGCTAGATACACGTCAATGTCGCTTCCCAGATGTTTTAGATCTAAGATCATTAGAGAGTAAAATGTACTTTCTTTTCATACACAACATGCATGTAAGTTGAAAATCATTAACATCAGCTGCCAAAAACTATGATTGTTTCTCATATTACCAAACAAATGTATCCCATCTGTGCATAAACCTAGCATCAAATTTCGTAGCTCAATTTAAAATTCTGAAAAGGCCACATCAATTTTTCCATTATTCACCATCTGCCGATGCTAATCACTTTCGGTTTACCCCAGTCTGATCCAGATGGCAACTCATATTCTTCAAATCTTCATGATTGTTAAATATTCTTCTCAAGCAAGGAATAATCGGTAGATATTAAACAAACTTCCAGGAGACTTTTTCATCCATCGCTTCCTGTTTTTTGTATCCCTCTCTACCTCCTTTAATTTGTACCTTAAAGTATTGCATTTCAGACATTCTAATGCATCCAAGTGACACCCCCATACAAATTACAATCATTTGGATAAGTATGGAACTTTTGATAATCCATACTTATCGGACCCAGTACCTTCTTCGCTTCAAAACCATTTCCGGTTGTTTATTATCAATTGGAAATATTTATTTCAACACTTTCAATGACTCGAAGAAGCGAACATCACTATATGAATACTTAAATTTTACTTTCATCAATTGCAATGTGACTTATCATTCCTTTTGGGCACCCATCGTATAATACCGTCTCCTTATGTTCGTGCAAGGTTAATAGGCTTTCTGGATTGCAACTGTGGTTATTTACAAACTCTTAACCAATTCATCCAACTTATCATCCCTTTCGGTCTCTACATTATTTCCTGTGGATTTTTCCACATTCTCCCCATGTCAAAAACGTGTATAAATAAGCCATCTCTCGAACTTATGGAATCTTCATGAATTGCAGTGTTTTGGCACTTTTTGTAAATACAATATACATACAACATATTGTCTTTCACGAAATATGTAATTGCATATTTGATGAAGTTTAGCTACGAATGGTTGATACTCATCATGACTAGTTCGGTCTTTACCAAAAAACTTAATCATATCAATGGACAATCCTACAATTCAACAATAATTACACATTTTTAGGTTCTTAATTTAGCAATAAATTCAAACATAAACTCATTTCAATACATGTATTATATATGTACACATAGGGAAAATGATGCCTGGCCATAGCATGTCTCACATTGAACAACATCGCATACACGAAATGCAAAAATTAAATGAACCCATATATGGTACATCACATGTTCATATGAATTCAATCTAGCTCTACAACCCCAAGTTAAAGAAATGGTTTAATAACAGAGGTAATGAAAGACTTACTAGCTAATTGAATAGCGAGTTAGCACAAACCACAAATATAGCTCTCACCTTTAACAGTGTAGAATTGGCATGAACAAGGTTGTGACCCATACAAATTTAGGGGCAAATTCTAGTTGATATGAAAAATGGTGGTCAAATATGGTAAAGGTAAGAAATATATCCCAATTGATCTGATGTAGGTCACCACTTTAAGTTACCATCGATATAACCAACAACATGTGCAGCGTCGGCTCTAGCCTCGTTGGTTCAATGATAAGACGTGAAATGCATGTATTTTCCGAAGCATTTAACATCTCTTTTGTTATCTTTTTGTTAGAAGATTGCTATATTTCAGTAGGATTACATTATAAGGGGTATGGATAACCGTTTTTGGTTTTCATATCTAAATCCTTTATTTTGTAACCTCTTTTGAGTCTAATTGATTTTTGGTCCTTACGAGCATCTAGATTCCTTTTTGTGAGCTTACTTTGTAGATTGCTCGTAAGCACTTTGGAGTATTTAATTAAGGCCATTTACAAGGATGGTAGATTATTGAAGGCCACGAGTCAAAACGTTGTAGAAGATAAAAGGGACGAAGAATGAAGACAAAGAAGTGAATGAACTGTGATCTGGAAGTTTGAACCAATTTCTGGGAACGATCCAAGAAGAAACAGCATTCAAGGGTGGTACCATTGGATTTGTCTTCTCGAGCACAATAAAATTGACTACAAGAACTTCCAAAAAGGATAAGCGGTTCACCCGTGGCGAAACAAATAAGAAAAGGGCAGCAGCTCCTCTGCAGGCCGAGGACATGCCTTGCGGCCCGCAGAGATAGACCTGGGCTGAACCATTAAATCGGTTTTTAACCTCTTCTTTCATCTTTTCTTATCCAAATTTTCTCTCCCGAAACCCTAAAAACACTATTATTTCTTTTTCTTTTCTCTTATGTTTACCATGAATTCTTGTAGATTTGTTATGTGTTTAGCTAATCTAGGCTAAATATACTCATGGGAGCAATTGGTAAGCATTTCTATTATAAATTTTTGAGATTTGATTTCTCCTATTTTGTGCTTTTATTATGAAGTATATTTTGTGTTTTCTTGTGTAATTAATACATGATTTAGACTAGGATGATCAACTAATTGATAATTGTGGGTTAATTATTTCTAGGTTTTTTGTCAAACCCCGGATACTTTGACTTTTTGCCGATGTGATTATCGTTAGTTAATGTTAGGTTATAATTATGTGTGACAACTAATATGATTATTGATTGATGAAATTTCTTATATTTGAGATGAGTTTTAATGGGTTTGACTAATTATCAATGTGGATCACTAATAATGATTAGCATGAAGGCCTATCCTTGTAGTTGTTATTAGTAGATATATTTATGCTATCCCGATCTTTCTCACTTGTAGGATATTATGTTAGTGGTATTGGTTCTCCACGTGTATTGATATTCTTGGGGAAGTCTATGACGCTGATAGTCTAGGGTGATCCGAGGATAAGGGTTATTGCGTGGCGCCGATCGCCCACTCTAACTATAACCGAGGAGAGGCTAGAAATATATTCACCCGAAAGGTTTTGATAAGTTCTCCACAATATATGACTAATGCACAAAAATAGGATGATTAGTCGATGACCAAAGGATATCTAGAAATGTAAACCAAATGCGCCGAAGACTCGTTATAATAGTTATTCCATCTTTTTATACTAGTGTGATCGTATTTGCATTGTTCTCTACAATTATTTTTTAATTTAGTAGTGTAAATTAAGCATAGTGTTTTTCAAAACCAAAACCCCCCACTTTGTTACCATACATGTAGAGTGACTTGTTCGTGTGCTTTTTAGCTACGTTTAACACTCGATAAAATCACCTTTTTCTCGTGGACGATCCCGACTTGCTACTATCTACTTTCTAGTAGTTAACCGCAATTAGGGGTTATAAATACTATCTTTGAGAGGCACGACGATGACCTCCCAATTTTTTCCTCCGTTTCCGGGGATAAGGCGTATTTTATTAAAGTGTTAGTGTAATTATTTCTTTGTTTTCATGTTTTTATTTGTGTGTTGTTGATGTTTGTTTTTTTTATTGTTACTTGGGGATAAGGTTGTATTGCTTTTGTTCTTGGTTTATGGTCGATACTCATATTATAGACAAGAACCCTTGCAATACGATCCCGATCTTTTGGTTATATTCCAAAGAGCAAGGAGGCTAGCACGTTTTTCTAACCAAGGTACTCAAACTATGGCTGATGATAATAGAACCTTGAGGGAGCTCATGTCTCCTAACCTAGTGAATCAACGTCTTTGCATCATTTTCCATCCGTTTCCGGAAAATGTCACTTGTGAGCCCAAGTTTGGGATGAATCATTGCCTACCATCTTCCATGGGATGAGTGGGGAGGATGCGATAAAGCACTTGTCCGAGTTCCACCTTGTGAGCATGAATATGAGGATAATTTCATCATGGAAGCCAACCGGGGTTTCGGAGGATAATTTAAATCTAAGGCCATTCCCATTCTCTTTGAAAAATGCAGCCAAAGATTGGTTATACTATATCCCCCAGGGAAGTATAACATCATGGATGGACATAAAGCGGAAATTCTTGGAGAAATTCTTTCTGTCATCTAAGTCGGTGGGTTTAAAGAAAAACTGAGCAACATCTCCCAATATTAAGGTGAGCCTTTATATGAATATTGGGAGAGGTTCAAAAGGTTGCTAGCTAGTTGCCTCTACCACCCGTACAAGGAAGGGGACCTTGTATACTATTTCTTCGATGGATTGGCCTTTGAAGACACGAGGATGGTCAATGCCTCTTGTAATGGGTCTATTGCCAGCAAGATCCCTAAAGGCGCCATGGCATTGTTTGAAGACATGGCTAATGATACTAGAAAATTTGGTATAATGGAAAGGGCAAGGGTTCAAAAGTCTTCAAATCTGGAAACACTCAAGCTCGAGGAACAAGTTCAATCTTTAGCTTCCATGATGAAGGAGCTAATGAAGGGGAGGATGCATCAAGTCAAAACTTTTGAGGTTTGTTCATTGGATCATCCCACCGATACATTCCCTCAACTTCAAGATGAAAAGCTTAAAGAAGTAAAGGCAATGGGCTGCCAAGGTGGTCATAGCCAATGTTTCTAAATAAATCGTGGATACCAAGGTGGATAAGGCCAAGGTGGACATGGTTTCCAAATAAGACAAGCTTATGAGAAGGAGTATGATCCATACTTCCAAACTTACAATCCCGGGTGGAGAATCCAAACTTTCAGTGGAGAGATGAGCAAGTCGAGTAATCAAATCCTCAAGTTTGTTTTAAAGGTAGCCAAGGTGAGTTTCAACCAAATCATCAAGGGGAACAAGCCCATTACCAAGGAAATCAAGGGTTCAATGAGGCACCACAACAAGGCTACCCAAGGGATGAAGGCTCATCTAGCCCCCGAGAAGGGAGATCAAGGTCGGATCACGAGGAGCTTATGCATGCTATAACCACAACGGTTACAAATTTGGAAGATCGTACCTCCGCTAGATTCAAGAACTGGGAAACTCAAGTTATCCAAAATTGCATCTTCTGTGGCCCGGTTGGTGGCTAGGGATTCTGGAAAACTTCCTCACAATTGGAATTGAACCCGAGGCATAATGTAAGCTCAATCATCTTGAGAAGTGGGAAAGAAAACAAGGAGCCCGAGAAAATTATGAAGATCGGGAAGGAGATGGAAGAGGAGCTCGTAGTGAAGGACAAAGAGGTCAATGAGGTGGCCACTCAACCACCGGAGAAGC
>JAULKM010169497.1:0-15794 GCA_032355605.1 Rubia tinctorum | reverse complement strand
TGTTTAGGGTAAGGGGGGGGGGGGGAAGAGGTTTTCGGCAAGGGAGAATTGGGGGAGGAGGGGTCGTTGGTGAATGACAATTGATTAGACAAGATGAAGGGTGGGTTTCAAGAGTTCAACTTTTTTGTTTTCCCTCTTCTCTCTTCCCTCCAACTGATACATAGAATTGAAAAATTGGTACATACATCTGGGCCCACATTCATCTGTAAAAATATCATGCTATGTAATTCCATGTTGAATTCATATTAATAAGTTTTTAGTAAGATACTACTATTCAATTTCAAATAATATTCGTAGCGCGATGTAATGGAAATTGGTACTGTCAGATGGGGATGTTGAACTCATTCCTACTGACCGAAATAGAAGTTATCCCCAAACAACAGTAAAACATGATAAATATAAATTCTTTTTTTCCCTTGTATATATGCAGGCTTTAAAAAATTGTTCAAAAATATCATTTGCATAAATATATTTTAAAGCATGATTTTCCCATCGATATATGAAAATATATATGAATATATACATATTTATTGACATCACTTAATAAAATCGCGCAACACGTTATCTGAATGTTGGTTCAGATAGGAACATATTTTTTCCCGTTGAATTCATTTCGGTCAAAACGATAAACATATTCTGCAGGGCTAACGGTCGGTAAAAAAAGTAATGGGTGGTTACCACTAGTCAACGTCCGTTCAAACAAGAAACAATTGGTCAAACACTTGTCAATGTCTGGTCAAACCAGTAATAGTTGGTCAAACACTAGTTAATGTCCAGTCAAACCAGTAACGGTTGGTCAAACACTAGTCAACGTATGGTCAAACCATTAATGGGTGGTCAAACACTAATGTACGGATGGTCAAAGAATAGTGAACGTACGACACATGTCTTCCGTTAGATTACCTCCTTACTGCACAAGCAAACGATCGCGAAAACAATAGGCTTAGTACAACACATGTCTTCTACTACATTACCTTCGTACTACACAAGTAAGGGTCGGACAAACACCAGACAACGTACTATGCAAGTCTACGGATTCACATATATGCACAATACACAAGTAACGGTCGGTTAAAAACTAGTCCACGAATAACCCAAGTCTCCCAATTGACTAGTGAGCGTACTTCACAAGTCATCTGGTGTACTACCTTAGTAATCTACATATATACGGCCATTCAAACACTAGTCGAGGGACAATTGGCACCTACACTATTGTCGGGCATTTATACTAAATCGAAGAGTGGAACATATGTTAGACAATAATTGGACAGACATTCTATGTGAATAGGTCGAGTCACGGTAGACGTACTGTACACTAGTCTGGGTCGGTCAAACACTAGTCAACGTACTTAATGACCTACACTACTTAACTAAGTGTTGTCCTTGAGCCGTCCCATAACTGTTTAGGCATTCTATGTGCACTGTTAGACTGATAATGGACGTACTATGCTAATGAAGGTTGATCAGACACTAGTCCGCAAACATATATGTAATTTGACTTGTAGTAATTTATGGTCAAATCCTAAATTTTTGCCAACATTCCATCCACAAATATACGCACATATGTACATGTATGCACAAATTAATGAATAAATATATACACATAGATAAATATACAAATATATATACACACATATCACTCATGTAACTTTAAAATATAAGTTAATAGGGAACAATTACTTAAGTTGACCATGTACATCTATTTACCCTATACAATGGAGATGAACATATGTACTGTACCTTTGACTATTTTTGGTCTAACAAAGCAAATTCCCTCCAAAATTAGTCCATGGGCGGGAAGCCTATGACCTTCCCTATTCTTTTTTTTTCGGCCCATCATCCCTTACCCTGCTTTTCTCAAATTTCACTCCTTCTCTTCCCACTTTCCAAAAACCAACTCCACCCAATTTCCTTCCTCCTTCAAAAAACTATCAAAGAACATGTTGGGTCATGATATTAAGAATATTTGTCCATGGAAGTTGAACCTATTTTCTCAAAAACAATTCTCCCCAAATGTAACTCATTCCCCTATTTCCCATCCTTGTAGCAATTTTTCTGAATTTTGTCCCACCCCCTCACTCACATGGCCGGTCCACATTTTTTGAATAAGGTTTTTCCCTTCGTAGGCTCCTTCCCATTCCATATAGTTTCACCAACTTCCATTTGCCTTCTTCGTTCTGCCAAGCACATGAAAAGGTTCGTTGTATAATTATTGTGTGGATGCCAATTGCATTCTTGCCATAGTTGAGAGAATATAATATGTTGCTCATCTTTCACTCTACATTTTAATGGAAAATGCGTTTGGTAGTCATAGTGATTGTATTTGGTGTAATAACATGTTTGAATATGTGTATGGTATATGGTTTGGTTGGAGGAAAATAGGATTCGTTCCTATTCTACTGAATTGAGAATAGAATTCATTTCCTTGTTTTGTTTGGGTTGGTTAGGTGTGACCACTGGAATTAATTTTAATATTTTCTGGTTCAGCTAGATTCATATGGAAGTGAGAATTTTTTTTTATGTAAGTGTCTCAATAGTTCCCGTTGCATTTGTGATGTGATGCGTATAAGTGTGTTATTTGCTTGAATTCAATTGCAGTTTTTTTACATGTCCACCAGTGATTCCTTTACTGATTTTACTCATGAAAGGACCCTATTTCATTGAATGGCGAAGGCGAAGAAGAAATTGATTCTGAAGAACATAGTTCAAACTGATGGATGTTGTGGAAAAATGTGACCCGCCAAATGAAGAATATGAAAATGAGAATGTCAATAACAATTTTCTGAATGATGCATCTATCTCAGAAAAATCGGAGGATGACCATGAAGTGAATTTTACCGAGGACAAGGGGGAGAATTTGGACAAGTTTGAGATCAAGGAGTATTGCAAGCGTAGAGGTACAGCCACGTGTAAGTCAGTATTACTAGCAAAGAAAAAGATACCCCTACAAATATTCTTTGACAAAGACTTTGAACCCATGGTTATACGCAACCGATGGTCCGAATATTGTGGCTATGCTTTCTGACGATGAATCCGCTTCGGGACATGGCATAATTGGAAATCCATTCCAGAACACGTTAAGAAAGAAGCTTGGGAAGACATTCTTGTAAGTGTGGTCCATTCCTTTATCATAATTTTATGTTCTCCAACAAAATTTAAAATTTACATCATAAAATTTTGACTTCCTGATGAGCCGGGGTATACAGGCAAAAATGAACTTCGATGAAATGAATGAGTTCTACAAGAAGTGAATGGTTTTGTGGGTAAAAATTGAAGGAATTGGAAGGTGAAGGTGGCTCAAAAGTACACCTTTGACGCAAAATCGAACATCCATCCATGGACGGTGTATTGATGGATTGATAGGAAAGAGTGAGAGATATTTTTCAAACATAGAATGACCCCCGAATTCAAGGTCAATAAATAAGTCCCCATAGTTTATTTTATTCAATCGATAAATAAATTTCACTAATCATTGACCATATAGGCTAAAAGTGATGCAGGAAAGGTAAGCGCCGCAAGTAAGGACTACGTCCATCATACAGGTAGTGGAGGGAATCGCAAAATTGCATCGAAACTGGAGAAGAGGAAGAGGCAGGATAAAATTGATGAACTTATGAGTCAAGGCTTAGTGTTGAAGAAGCAGAGGTGGAAGTTGAAAGCATAAATTTTAGACCAGACCGATCAGAGGTGTTCCTGGTAGCAAATTGGGATAAGAAATTATCTACCTACACCAACGATTCCATTAAAAGAGCAAATCCAACTATTGTGAGGAAATTTAAGACATAAGTGTGCAGCTAATTACATTCTCAAACCAAATACATACTAATGGCTCTCATTTGTTTTGAAGACTAGGAAAAATTATTGGACAAGAAGCAGAAGGGAGAGTTGGTGATAGTAGGAAAAGAAGATATCCTCATACAGGCAAAGGGAAAAATGATCATGGGGGTCTTTGGAGAGGTTGCCCTACAATGACAAAGATGAAGGATGCCCTCCCACATATTGATGTCAGATGTTACGCATCTAGTTGATGTGGGAGTACAAACACAATAACATTTGAAGAAACTTCAAATGTGAAACTTGTGCCAACGGAGGTGGTCGACCAAAATGAATGGTTAGTTGCCTTCTTCGAGGCACAAACACAGTGTCTAGCAGGGCAATTGGGTAAACCTATTCTCGAACACTTGGATGCCCGTAATTTTCTTTCTAAATCATCCAACCCAACAAATAAAGACAGCCGGGTATTATTTCCTTCAGCATTCGGATCAAGTGGCCCAAAGAAGGACCTTTATGATGACAAGGTATTCTATGAAATGACCCTTGTCACTTATTACATTACGAACAATGGGATAGTAAGAATTTAACGTGATACCATGTTTCCCAAGTTTAATTAAATATATTTCACAAGCACACCCGTTGGTTTGCCCCTAATATGTGATGTTAAAAAAAAGGTCAAATTTGGTGTGCTATTCATTTTTGATTTGGTTATTTCGAAAAGGGAAGCAGCTCTATTACTTGTTCATTAAGGAACGTGATTAAGAACGTTGACTTAAGATTTTGTTGGTTGATTTCCTAATGGAATTCGTTTTGGATTCTGAATCAATGTTAATGTTGTTGGTTATGTGCATATATTTGGATGTGGTTAGTTGGGTGCATTTATTTAGCTGTCGTTAGTTGTGGCCATGTATATGTTTTTAGTTCTGCTAATTTTTCTACTAAAATAATAGAGCGCCTGTGCACAGCTGCGGTCAGTGGTCAGTTCTAATTCCGGTCCTTCCAAATGAATCTTAAAGGGTGGCTGCGCGTAACTGCACTCAGGGGCAAGATTTTTCGTTCAAGTTTTGTTGACCCAATTAAAAACTAATACCACAGCTGCGGTCAGCTTCACTTCAATTTTCGACTACCCAAGAATTACATACCAAAGTGGCTGCTCCTAGATACTCTCTCAGCCACAAAAATTGCAATAGGTTTTTCTTCCCTGGGTAGGAACTAATAGAGCGGGGTTTTGACACAGTCGATATCATTTATTTTATTACTTACAACTGAGCTCACCTGCTTCCTTGGGAAAACAATTTTGCTCCCTTCTACCGAAATTCGATTAGGTATTTATGTAATTGCTTTTTAATTATCCCATTGGTGTTTATTGCTTCTGTTTTCGATGAAAATAAGTTGATGTTCAAAACTCTACCAATTTTTACTCGTATAAACCATACATACTATTCAAATTGATTGCATTGCCATAATTATTTTGTTCACAACTATTTTCATAATTCCTTCTTCTGACATTTTACTCAAATTCTATGGTTTTCGTACTCAGATAGGTAAAAAGTGCTTCCTGTATGTTCTGAACCATAGTGGACAAAGGGACGCCACTGCGTTTGGTATCTTGCTTCCTATGGATAAGGAAACAGACTTGCCTATCAGATGGGAGTGATTTAATCTTTGTGGACCCGTGATCATCCCAAAGTCACCTTTGCATATTGAACATAAATAATTTGAGTTTATATCCGAGGCCATTGGATATAAGATTTTTTGGTCAAGAAAACTAATCGGTGACTTTAACCAACATGAGGATCATGGGATATGATAATTGTACTATTAATATCGATACGTAGATCTCTTTACAAATATTAACCAAACTTATTTCATCATTCGTATGACTACCTAGGAGAACAAGAAGCTGTCGACTCGCAACTTGCTCATCATTGAAGATGGAAGCGGTGAAACAAGGCTGACACCAAAAACTCTAAAGGAGGAAGATGAGGTTAGACAAATAAATACATTACCATAGTCGCATTAGGAAATACTCATAAACACACTCTCTCCCCACAGGAGGTGGTCGGTCACGAGAAAATTTCTAACGAACAGTTCACAACCTATACTCGATCGATAAAAGGGGAGGTCATACATTCTCCCCCCAAACACACACACACACACACACACACACACCCGCAGAATTCCATTTCTAATGGGGATTATTGTTCTTAATACTTAACTAAAAATTTACCGATCAGTGTTCAAAAAAACATATTATTGCATCGATGGAGTTCAGTGAATCAACTCCATCCAACTCAGTTTATGACCATCAACTTTCCGTAAGGAATCTTTTAATCCTTTGCAAATCCCACCGACTGATGAATTAAATTCCCATCAAACTCAACTATATCAAATTTTCAAATAGAATTAAATAAGCATGTATCTTGCAGGGGGTCACAGAAGACCAGGAATGCAATGCTGCTATGCAACATATCTGTGAATTTATAAGTTCAGCCACCAAAGTATTTGGACCTAACAAAATCTTCTGCAACCCTTTTAGTGCAGCTGTGTTTGGATCCAGTGGCATTTCCACAACCATTTTTATGGATAAAATGAAGTTGTTCATGACCAGCCTCAACAAAAGACACGAAATGGAGTGGATTAGTGTATCACAACTTGATCTGTAGGTATAGTAAGAATGCATGCTCACAATATTATACAAGCTACATAAAAATTGTTCATTTCTAATATTTATTTTCCAGACACCTATGCGATGGGATGGTTGATCGATGTCACATCCAGTTTGTTCTGGCTGCTTCAAATTCCCTTGCTCAAAATTCCCATCAAAGGATGGAATTCACTGCGAAAGAGGTTTCAACTATCATACGCCGCACACAAGCAAGGATGTACGTATTCCCATAAAATTGAGAGTAAGTTCTATGCATGTACATGATTAAATAAATTGGGGTATTATTAGTTTCACATATCTTCATTTTTTTCCCGAAGTTATGCATTAATAATCATATCTGGTACTTTCTTTTTTACTTTTGTAGTAGCCATTGGTTTTTGATCGTCTTTGTATCGGAACATGAACTAGTATATTGCATCGACTCGATGACTGGAGGAATTGGCAAACGTAACAAGACTTGCCTTCAACTGATTCGTTCGTAAGTTGATGAATTTCTTGACAACTCCAGCAAAATTACACCTGATTAAACTATTATGATCCATACATATGTTTTCGTATTCATTTATTGATAAAATTATATTTCATAAAATTCTAGGATTGCAACAAAATATCGATTGTACGTCAATTCAGATCAATGTAAAACTTACCCTCCAGACTATACATGGAATGTGATAAACATCAATGTACGTATTACCACATACAATTGTAAATCCGGCGTCAATTTCATGTTTGTAACCATTTAAATATATGCTTCTCCGTATCAGCACAAGATTCGGTGTAGTACTTGGAATGTGGATACTATTGCATGTATTATATGGAAAGAATAGTAAAAGAAGTGCATGGGATTGACATAATTCCAGTATGTTTTCTTATGCTATTTTTTCCTATGTGTGATGTCCATCACATGTGGAAAATAACATTCAATTTAATACATGTTTCAGCAATTTCTAGAAGATCGCACACCTTTGGGGAAAGAGAAATTATGCAGCATTACTCTTAGTTGGGTTCGTATTTTCGCAAAAAAAAACTTTGCCCCATTGCATGGCTCAAATCTAGTATCTCTCTTTATGAAAGGTAAATGTCCCCAACATTCGATACACATCATCTCTGTGAAACAAGATTTCCTCGTATGTTATGTAGGGTTGTCAACACAATTTTGGCAACCACTGACCACGTTCCTGTACTCCATCACCTAGTAAATTACATTTGATTATATTCAATAGCCTTTTGCTACAACATTGTTGTTTATGTCCGATGAATTGTGAGTGTTAGGAATTTGTGTAGTATAATCGGTGCACCGGTTTATTACATCACACTAGAAACTGGGAATTTGTGGAAATGTTTTTTCTTGTTGCTAGATGTGGCCATATAATCATTGTTGGACTGTTATACTATTTGTAGTGAAGTATTAGTGTCATTTCACTGTGATGCAGTCAGCGCCGAATCCGAGTGTTGTGTTTCCCTTGAACTACTAGAGCAGATGTGCGCAGCTGCGGTCAGAGCTCAATTCTAGTTTTGTTTTTCCAAAATTGAACTATTACAGCAGCTGTGCACAGTTGCGGTCAGAGCCCAATTCTACTTTTGTTTTTCCTAAATTTAACCATTAGAGCAGCTAAGCGTAGCTTCGGTTAGCGCCCAATTCTACCTTTTATTTTCCTAAATTGAACGAATATAGCAGTTGCGCGCAGCTGCGGTCAGCACCCAATCCCAATTCTGTCCTAGCCGAATGGAACTATTAGAGCAGTTGCGCGTAGCTGCGGCAAGCGTCCAATGGAAATTCCAAAAAAAACTGGTGAAAATTTCAACAACGGTTTCCTAAAAACCGGTGCAAACAACGAAACAAGTTTCTTCAACCAATTCTAATATATGGAAACTAGTTCCAATTTAGCACCAGTTTTATAAAACCAGTGCTAACCAATCAAACCGATGCTAAATCGAGTACCGGTTTCAAAAAATCGGTGCTAACAAAAAAAGTGCTAAATTTATAATCGGTTTTTTTGATCGGTGCTAAAATGTGGAAACCAGTGACAATTTAGCACCAGTTTTGTAAAACAGGTGCTAACCAATACGGTGCTAACCAATAGACCGGTGCTAAATCTAGCACAAGTTTCTCAAAACCCGGAGACAACCACTAAACCGGTGCTAAATCTGTCACCGATTTTATAAAACCAGTGCTACCCAAATAACCGGTGCTAACTCTAGCACTGCTTTCTCAAAAACCGGTGAAAACGTTTCACCGGCTACTTGGGTGCCGATTTTTTTGACCCTAAAAAAACCGGTGCTAGACTTTTGAAAAACCGGTGCTATATGGGCATTCATGTGGTAGTGCTTGTCTCCTAAGCTTGGTCGGTCTCTTCCCTTTGTCACCCCGGGAAGTTTTTCCTTTTTCTGACCTATTCCTTTTTGGAGCCATCCTATTCAGAACAATAAAAAGGTGGTAATGCAAGGATAACAAAAGGCATGCATCAACACTCATTCAAAAAGAACACTTCTTCGTAAATAGCCACAACATTCCAAATCATGTTATATCAACATAAAGGTTATTTTATATATAGAAACATTCTCCCTAAACAACCCACCAATTAAAAATCATTGCATCCCACCAATAAGATCATGCAATAAAGAATCATTCTTTCTAAATCACCATTGAATATGAAGACCATGTCATCAAGGAATAATTACAATGCTTCCCCCCTCACTTAGTTCAACACAAGATCATTCACACAGCTCAAAAATTTCCTCAAAAAAATTCCATATTTTTCGAGTTCTAAACCCTCTCATCAAATCATCATCATGCCAAATAAAGCAATTAAACATGAAGCTCAAAGGAATACCCAAAATTTGAAGCCAAGAGATGAAGAATCCACACAAGAAAATGCAAAATGCTAATTTTTGAGAGAAAGGTTTCAAATTTTATAGTTTCACCAAGGAGAAGTGAGAGTGAGTGTTTTTGAGAGACTTTAATGAGCTAAATGAATCCTATGAGTGAGGTTATGTACTCTGGATCATTATTACCAGCAAAGAATGTGATTTAATAGGAGGTACAAATGAGATAAGGATGTCATTTTTGAAATTAGAGAGTGAAAGGGACAAAAGTACAAATCTATTTATGCATAAGGGAGGTGTTGATGTACTATTTATAGCAACATTTGAAGGAAACAAAGATTTTACTGAATTAATTAGCCAAACATTTCATGTTTTGATTAAAATTCAATTTTTTGAAAATTTGGATTTTTGTTACAAAATTCGCAGCCACACGAAGCCTGACATGAGGGTACCCTCGTGTTGACACAGGCCATGTGTCCTGAGATGGGCCATGCTGACACGGCCGGTTTGTCTGGGCATGGTTCGTGCTGAGCACTGGCACGGGCCATGCTAGGTGATTAGCACGAGGCACCCCTATGAATAGTGCCCTTTTTTCCTTCTTCCTTCTTTTTTCAGAAAAAACTTTGTTACCAAACAAATCATATTTCTTTCACCAAAAAGATGAGATTTGGACTCAAAATTTATTAACCAACAAGAGTTTCATCCAAAGATCCTTTGTCCCACACAAACATATGCAAAATCTATCTTCCAAAAATATATCAAGAACAAAGGAAGAAAAACCACGTATTATTATTGTATTCATCACGACTTATTTATTTTTCATACATTTCAATTGAGGGAACTTACTGTTGGGTCTTTGGAGTCTCCATCGGCAACTCCATCCACGATGATATCCTTGTGAAGAGGTCTCCAAAAGGTTTCATCCTTACCTTTAAGCACTTTGTTGGCCAAGAATAGAGAATATCCAATCCTGGCCAATGTCGAATCCTTACCCATGTCCTTTGGTTAAGGTGGTGGTCGAGGGTGTTTTAAGTCCTCGTCACGCCCCATTAACTGCTACATGTTAGTGAGCATAGAAAAACAATTCAAGATTGATAAATCATCACTAACATGCAAAGCACAAGTTTCATCGATATGATCATCACAATTGAAGTGCAAAGTAGGACCTGTTTCATCACTCTCAGATTCATCAAAGATCTCATTAACTAGGCTATATTTATCACTATCATCAAGAGCTTATTCAAGGCAATCATCAGTATCCATTATGCAAGAACCATCAAGTTTAGCAAGTTCTTCACATAAGGTTATGTTTTTACACGCATAAGGGATTAGGTGAATCATGCTTATATTTGTAAATATCAAAGCCCACCCTATACATATTATCCTCAAAAGTTAGTGTTCCCAAATGAACATCAATCTTAGGCCCTGATGTTTTAAGAAAAGGTCTCCCCGATAAAATTGAGGGTGCATCACCATTTTGAGCCACATCAAGGATATAGAAGTTCGCCGGAAACACCAAGTTCCCCACTCAAACCATCACATCCTTCACTAGGCCCCGAGGAATAGCTTGGGAGTGATCGGCCATTTGGACTATTACAGTAGTTTCTTTAAGTTCACCTATTTCTAGGTTCTCAAAAATTCAAGATGGGATAACATTATAAGATGCTCCTAGATCAATCATAGCATTTTCACCAATTTACCACCTGAAGAAATAGGAATTGAAAACATGTTGGGGCTATCACATTTCTTGGGCAATTTTTTATTATTTAGAGTAGCAACTCCCCCTACTTTCAATTTTCCAAACTTCCTAAGTGATTTGTTCCTATTTTTAGTGCACGCAACTTTCAAGAATTTATCATAAGAAGGCACATGGTCAATCAAGTCCAAAAGTGGAACTCTAACCTCAACCTTCTCGAATAGTTTATAGTTGTTCTCATCATTGGTTGCCACCTTCGGTCTTCCCCTAAGTGCACTAGGGAAAGTTGGCAGAAGATTCATCCTCACCTCGGATGTTGGAAGTTCCTTGACGGGTTCCTCCTCCACAACCAATTCGTGCTCCTACAAGTTGATTTTGTTACTCACCACGACATAGTCATCCTCTTGTAAGATCTCATTCTATGGCTCGCGTACCTCCTTCCTGTTTCTTAGCTTCAAGCGCTCACATTCATCGGCTTGATCTCCGGTTGGGAAGAAAGCTTGCCAGACACTTTGGCTTCAAGCCGGCTCACCAAGGTGGCAAGTTTTTCAACTTGAATCTCAAGATTTTTTATGCTTGAAAATGCCTTAATCCCGAGATCTTCAATCTCACGCCATGTGCCCTTCTCATAAACATCATGCTTCTTAGTCAATTGAGAGATTGCTTCTAGGACCTCTTCTCGATCCGACTTGTATACTGAAGCATTGTTATTGTAAGGCTCTTCTCCTCTTGGATAGGGTTGAGGTCGTGCTTGTCTGCCTCGGTTGTACCCTTGCACTTGGTTCTCCTCACGCCAACGAAAGTTGGGGTGATCGCGATACCTCAGGTTGACGGTGTTTGTGTAGGGACCTTACATTTCGCCTCCTTGGTTCCTAGGGGACCTTTATTGTTGTCCCCTACCAAAATGTGGCCTATTTCCACCATTGTTGAAATCCAATGCCTTAACTTCCTCCAAATCTTCCACCACTTGTCGGAAAATATATGTATGATGATCAAGGCTGAAAATGCAACACACTTTCACTTGTTGAACTCCCCTTTTCATGAACTCTTTCATCATGGAAGAAAAATCTTGGACTTTCTCTTCTAGCTTAGGTGATTGAGACGGTTCATCCACAGGCTTCACCCTAGATCCTGTACCCAATTGCTTTGTACCATTTTCCATTTCCTCGAAGAGTGCCATTGCATCCATTTGGCTCTTGTTGGTGATTGAACTGTTACAAGCGGCATTCACCATATGCATGCCATTATCACACAACCCCTTAAATAAATAGTAGTCCAGGTCTCTCTTCTTGAATGGATGATATGGACAGCTCACAAATAGTCTCTTGAACCGTTCCAAAAACTCATAAAGGGATTCATTATAAAATTGAGAGATACTGGAAAGTTGTTTCTTCAACCCCGTAGACTTTGAAGCTAGAAAGTATTTCTCGAGAAATATATGCTTCATATCCATCCAGGAGGTGATTCAACCTGGAGGGAGATAGTACTACAACTATTTGGCCGAATCCCGAAGTGATAAAGGAAATGCCCTCAAATTGTAATCTTCCTCAGAGACTCCCGCCGGCTCCCGTGAACCTCCAGTCTAGTCCTCTTTTTCCTTCTTTACCTACCACATGTGTATTCCATTGGACAATGTAACACTCCTTAATTATTTGTATGGGTATGTACCATAAACTGGGAGCGATCAATACCCAACTAAAAACAAAACTAGCAGAAAGGTCATAAGTAATTGGATACTAACAAGGAAGCTTAACAACAAAAACCAATAAAGACAAAAATAAAGACAACACTAATTACTCTACAAACACATTATGCAAGTTAACTACTGGACTATTAAACTAATATTCCCGGCAACAGTACCAAAATTTGACCCGCCACCTCCCAGTGTCGGTAATTTAATCAACAAACACCGAAGATCCATCGACTGAAAACTGAGAGGAAGTTGTCAAAGTATTAAGGGTCAAAGATAGATATTAATAATGTTGCTCCCATTCCTACTACTATACTACCAAGAATGGTAGATAGTGGTAAGTACCAGTGTCATCCACAGAGATGTTAGGAATCTAATAATCAACTATACACAACCATGATCGGGTCATAAATCCGATCACATGTTAGGAACAACCAGTGTTTGTAAAACAAGCATTCGAGGGATTTTTAAAACTAAAACTAGTAGCATTCAATTGATCACGAGAATAAAATATAAAAACTAGCACTTGGGGAATATTTGTGTAACATAATTAATTTCATTTTGATCATCGATTTCATCACATACAACTATAAGAATATTCTATTGTTTTTTACACGTGGTGTGGTCGATGGTCAACACTTCCCCATACCTATCATGTAGGGTGCACACACAATCTTCCATTGTTAGCACCTCCGTAATTAGGGGAGTACAACAGCGGCCCTGCCTGCCGTGTAGATCTGAGTCTCACCTGTGCGATTTTGTCCTGGGCACTACACCACAAATGCTTCTCCCTGTGTTTGAAAAGGCAAAGGGGGTGAAGTACCTTATCGATGACTCCAGGGTTGCAAAGCTAACCCTAGTTCAATACTTTATCTATCTCTATCTGCCACCCTTTGGACCAACTCATTGGCTTACTATTGCATGGTTGATCGTAACTTTAACAACAGCAACCTACGTGTACACACCCATCTGGATCCAGACCCATCGTTACCCCAAGCACATCTAGGTTTCCCTCCCCGGGGGTATCAATATTAAAGAAACATGAAAGTAGACT
This sequence comes from Rubia tinctorum, assembly GCA_032355605.1. Classification (NCBI taxonomy): domain Eukaryota; kingdom Viridiplantae; phylum Streptophyta; class Magnoliopsida; order Gentianales; family Rubiaceae; genus Rubia; species Rubia tinctorum. The sequence goes on along the minus strand of JAULKM010169497.1, from coordinate 2,086 downwards.
TGGTGTGTGCTAACTAATTGTGACAATCAATCAATTCAAAAGAATATTAAGAACAAGACAGCATAATAATCACAAAACTCATAGAAATAGGTAGATCTAAGAAATATCACAAAATAGACATTAATTAATGAATACAAATATAATCCCCAAGTTAATTACCTACTCCCTAAGAATTACCAAAGATTGCATTGGATTCAGCACTTTTGGGCAAAAGAAAAATGAAGAGAAGAAAGAAAATGAACGTAGAGAGAAGTAAGAGTATTTTCTCTCTCTAACCTACTCTTAAAGATGAAAAGGAGGCATAAGCTTAAAACCTAGTATATAGGGTACATATGTATAGTAGTAGGGAACTGGACCTTAAAAAGGCCCAAAAATGGAAAAGAGCCCTTGCAGCCACAAACGGCACGGGCATTTGAACCTTGCACGGTCCGTGCCAGGCAAGGGCCCTTTGGGCTGGTGCCGGTCGCTCAGCATGGCACGGACTATTGCCTTGTACCGATGCAGCCAGCTAGGCCTAGAACTGACCGTGTGCCTTATGCTGACACAACCCTTTCGCACGGTACAGATCGCCAATTGAAACTTCATTGTGATCTTCTCACTGCGCATCCCGTGTCGTTTTGTGTTGCCTGTTAGCTAGAACCTTATGTTTCTTAGTATCATGGCATGGGCTATGTCATTCTGCACACCCCATTGGCTGGTCTTTGCATAAGTGACTTGAAACGATGCGGACCATGTTAAATGGAACAGTCTGCGCCCATACTGGGCCATTTTTGTAGTGGAACGAAGATATGGGACATGGACCGCAGGGGTTGGCACGACTCTGTCGGGGGCCTCAAGCACGGCTCGTGTTACTTGGGACGGTCTGTGGTGAGCACTGGCACAGGCCGTGCTAGGCTTCTTTGTGCTGGCTGGGCTGGCCTTGGCCAGTTCAGCTGGCTGACTTAGTTGCTCGACTACGGATAATTTGCTGATCCAATTTAAGAGTTCTTGTATTCAATTTTAAAGTGCTGGAGATGAAAAATCCAATGGTGCCACCCTTAAGAGCTTATTCTTCTCGGATTGTTCCCAGAACTCTATGAAACTCTCGGACAACAATTATTCCACTTCTTCCTTGGCCTTTTTGAACTTCACATCCACCTTTTTCCAGGCTCAATTCTATCTACTACCATGCTTAGCAGTCTGTGACCTTCAATCTGCTACCAACCTTGCAAATAGCCTTCGATATCTTCTATCATCCTTGCAAATGACCTTCAAATATCTTCTACCACCCTCGCGGATGGCCTTCTTGAAAAAGATGATGAAGAAGTACTCACAAGCAGCATACTAATCAGATCACAAAGGAATATTGAGGTGCCCGTGAATACAAAGTGTCCATTAGCTTCAATTAAATCTAAAAAACTCAGGATTTAGACACAAAAACAAATAATGGTCATCTAACCCTTTGTCATGTAAACCTAACTAAAACTAGCAATCAACCAAACAAAATAAGATAATAAATGTGTCAAATTCATCAGCTAACGTATGCGTAAAGGTGAACATCAATCATGTAAGGGCTCTTTTCTTTATCAAAGACGAACTTATCTGTGTCATCCTCTAGGGTCAAGGTTCTTAGATGGACATCTATTTTGGTCCTTGATGTTTAAAAAAATGTCTCTCTAATAAAATCGGGAATGCACCTCCACCGTGGTACATATTGCGGACATAGAATTCTGCTGGAAAAACATGATTGCTAACCCTAACCATCACATTCCAAACTAACCCCCTAAGAATAGATTGGGAATGATCTGGCAATTATACTATCACCATAGTCTCCCTAAGCTCTCCCAAAATAAGAGTTTTGATCCGCACTCTGCGGGGTCATTAAAAACTGTCAACCTTTTGGGAGATGGAATTTAACTCGCGGAGCATAAGTGATAAGATATCAAAAATATCATTTATTATTATTATTTTCTTAATTTAGTATTTTTAGGAGTTTAACACTATACTCTTTTTCCCATTGGGTTTTTTAGTGAGGTAGTGTGATCATTTTAGTTTATTTTTATTATTATTAATGAAGCCATAAACTCGGTCATGTTGACTTAGAAGA
>JAULKM010169488.1:0-15795 GCA_032355605.1 Rubia tinctorum | reverse complement strand
TACTTGGTTAGGTTAACCTACGTTGGAACATAGGCTTAAGGATTAAATCGGCTAAAACGGTAAAACCAGTTTTTCAATCTCCTTTTCAGCGAACCTAGCTCCGTAGGGTACCCTGGAAGTTACCATGACATTGCACACGATTCTTCCCTCTTCATGCTATGATATTGTTGGAGGTATTTTGTGTTCTCTTCAATGCTCCAGCCAAACAACCCTTCCAAGTTCCACAACCTGGGTCGATGCCCATGCGACTAGGTCATAATATCAACGGTGGACTAGACCCCATCACAAATAGTAAATCTCCTAACGTATAAACTGCTTGATGGCAAAAATCCTTATAAGTTACTGCATGGTCGTGAACCAAAACTTTTCTCTCTTGCATATATTTGGTTAATAGTGTTTTGCTTCTCAAGTACCTCCTGCCGTGATAAATTCGTATTTCGCAGTCGTCGGCGCATCTTTCTTGGCTATTCTGCAGGGGGAAAATAATCCTAGCATGCTTATGACCTCGATTCTTGGACCTTCTTTAGTAGTTGTGATGTGTTTTACGAAAATCAGTTCCCCTTTGCCCATTTTTCTGACTTGGAGGTTGGCTCTGCTCTAAAAGAATGTTGCTTTGCAGTTGATCGTCGATGCCTTCCCTGCACCACCGCCAAATTTTCTACCCACCGTTGAGTCGCATACTGTTGTTCAGTCCCCAACCGCTATCTGCAACCCGCTGTCCACTAATTAGCTGTCGTCACCAGCTCCTCGCCATTCGCCAGAGATGTTTCCTGCTGGTCGTCATGCCGCAGTTGACTCGGGCTCACCGGTCTCTGTCGACCATGAGATCTCGACCTCCCTTGAAACTTAGTCGTCCACTCCCATCACCATAGACAAGATGGCATTTGAGTCTTAGTCTGTGATGACACATGATCCTTCTCGACATAGTTTGCGTGTACATCACCCGCCTTCTCATTTACAAGATTATGTTTGCTCAGACATCTCCAACAATACCCCCCATTGCTACTTTGTCGACTCCTTCTTCGTCACCGTCCTTAGGTATTTCTTATGATATTGTTGATTACGTTTTCTGTGATAATTTTTTGGTTTCGAGTTCTAGATCTTTGGGTGCAATGACTGACTGACTTCTATCAAAGACCCCACTTCTAAAGCCGAAGCTTCTCGCTTCGAGCAATGACAAGTAGCAATGATGGAGTAAATTGATGCTCTGGAACGAAATAACACTTCGGTTATGTCTCCTCTCCCACCTGCTAAGTCTGCTATTCGGTGTAAGTGGATTTTCGCACTAAATACAAGTGTGATGGTTATATTGAGCGCTATAAAGTTTGTCTTGTAATTCTAAAAAATTGGCAGTTTGAGGAAATTGAATTTACTAAACGTATGCTCCTGTTGCTAAGATGAGCTTTGTTCATATATATATATATATATATATATATATATATATTAGTTGCTATTATTAAGGGCTGGGACATTCACCACATGGACGTTCATAACGCATTTTTGCATGGCGAGCTTGAGGAGGAGGTGTATATCCCCCGAGTTACACTGTTCCTGCTTTTGGTTTTGTTTGTAAGCTCCAAAAATCTTTATATGGTTTTCGTTAGACTTCTCGATATTGGTATGCGGAACTAGGGTCTGCTCTTGTTTATTTGGTTTTGTACAAAGTAGGGAAAATTACTCTCTGTTTACATATACTCGAAATTCCTACAACTTGAGTGTGTTAGTTTATGTTGATGATTTGATTATTTTTGGTGCTTCATCTACTGCCATGACTGAGTTCAAGTCGTACTTGAGTTCTTGCTTTCATATGAGGGATCTTGGTCCCCTTAAACACTTTCTTGGAATTGCGATTGTTCTCCGTCTAGAGGGGATGTTTCATTCCCAGCAGAAATTTGCCCTTAATATTTTGTCTGATACAAAAATATGCCCTTAATTTTCGGATGGAACAACGCCATAATTTGGCGTGCACGACGAGTGTCTGGTTCGATGATCCCATGCTCTATTGTCGTTTGATTGGGAGACTGATTTATCTCACCATCACTCAACCTGAATTAAGTTATTGTGTTCATACGCTTACTTAATTTATGTAAGAGCCAAGTGATACTCATTGGCAAGCTGCTCTACGTGTTCTTCACTACTTAAAAAATCACCTAGGCCAGAGACTTTTTCTTTCATCTAGAAGTTAATTGCATTTAATTTTTTTATTGTGATACAAACTAGGTAGCTTTTCCGATCACTTGGCACTCTATGTCAAGGACGGTCCAATCCCAGTGCAGGTTGTGCTCAAAATAATATTTAGGGCTCTTAGATTTTTTTCTAATTTTTTAATGCTTTACTTTTGTTAAGTTTGGGTCATTTAATTTAAAGGGATAAATACATTTATAACCCTAACTTTAGGTTTAAAGTGCCAACATAGCCCTGGTATCTCAGAAAGTGCCAATTTAACTCTAACTTATTATATGTGCTATTCTAACCTTAATTTTTAAAAAATTGTGCCGATATAGCCAAACCCCTTAATTCCGGCATTGACCAAATGAATTCAGGAAAGATTAGGAAGTGAAATGACAAAACTACCCTTATGACAAATCAATCTTTATTCTTCAAAACCTATCTATCTTCTTCAAAATTTTGCCGCCTCCACCACCTTGAGCCGCTACCTCTCCTGCCGCCTGTCGATGCTCCCTTCTTCTTCCCCAGCCCCCACCACTGCTGCTCCACCCTCCTTCCCTGACCTCATTGCGCCCGCCGGAAGCCCTTCATCTTTTCAGAAATTCCAAGCTCCAATTTTAACCCATAAATGGCAAGAATCGAGGAGTGGCAAACCTTCAGAATTGGGTATTCACCGGAGCAACAAAAATAGGGGAATTACCTCGACGAGAACGATGTAAACCCTTCATCTTCCCTAGCCCTCACCATCGCTGCTCCCTCATCCTTCCCCGACCTTCGCCAGGCTCCACCTCTTCTGTCACCGTGAGCGCCGCCGTTCTAATCCCGCAGTCTCCCCCGCCCTAGCTCTGCCATATCTCTCGCCTGAGCTTCGCCGTATCCATTGCCCTAACCTTTTGCTGCATCCTCCCACCCAAGCCCCGCTGTCTCTCTCGCCCCAGCCTCCCGCCTTCCCCCGCTTCTCACCGCCTCCCCCAGCCCCATCACCAGAAAATTGAGATCCACGCTCGTCACCATTGCACTGCGACTCCGCCAGATTTGGGTTTGAAGGAATCAGAGGTAAAGATAGGATTTCTATGAGGCGGCAGAATTTTGTGTGAAATCGAAGAAGCATTAGAGGGAAGGGTAAGTTTTGAAATCGCCGCCGCTGCCACATGCTTTGACCTAGAGATTACGGTGAAAATATAAGGGTTTTTCTTCTTTTTTAATTTTTTTTTTCGATAAGGGCAAAATGGTATTTTCAACAGAATCCGACCATCAAACGGTGGACTAAAAAGTCAATGGAGTCAAAGGTTATTTTAGCACTTTTTGAGATTGTAAGGTTATATTGGCACTTCCAACCTAAAGTTAGGATCATTTTAGCACTTTACTCTAATTTAAATTTGGTCCATTTTAAAATCTAAATTACTTTTTGGCCCACTAGATTAAAACACTAAATTAGTTTACATCCCATTCCATTACTAAGTTTTCTTTAAATTATAAATCTATTTTTTAAAATCTTCCTTTTCTTTTATAAATTTTAATTTGAAGAAGAATGGTGAGCTTATTATTATTTTGCTTGCCTTTACCCTGTAAAGATCACCACTTACTAACCGATCAAGAGATTATTTATTTAAATTTGCATAGTTTCTATATCAGTTCTATTAATTTTTTTCTAAAATGGAACACTAAAAGTTGAATAGTAGTAAAATCAAGTTACACGAGCAAAACAAATTTTTTTATCCATTACTTAGATAAAAATTATGAATATACATGGTATAAATAGTTTTTTGTATTTTTTTACTTCTTTGAATTAAAGATGAAAAACATCACTAAATTTGGAAATATTATGTTTGATGATATAAACAAAATAATGTTTTTTAGCGTCTAGATTTATTTCCCCTCAATCTTGTATTTTTTAAAATATTTTAATAAAACATAAAAAAAGTATCGAGTAAGCTCCTAGTGATGTGGTATTCCCGGTCAGGTTAGATGGTTAATATTCATCGTATGATCAGCGTGCACCTGCAAGAAAGGTCCCGAAAGTGATTTCGGGGAAAGAGCTCCGACAATCAAATCCGTTCCTTCCTTAAGAGAATTGGTATTTCCCAGTTTAGTATCACTTACCTGAGACAGTATTGTTCTCCTTGTATTTATAATAGAATGAATTCATGGCTCCGCACTGCTAGGGTTTCAGATCGTGGGTCACATCATGGTTGCTATAATCTCTGTTCGTGGCTGAGCTTTGGACGTGACTCCACCTTTCTTGGATTTTGGTTGAGTCCTCTTGGACATGGCTCCGCCTTTATCGGTTCTTGGTTGAGTATTCTTGGACATGATTCCATCTTTATCGGTTTGTGGTTGAACCTTGGGTTGGGCCTAAAGGCCAACAATTTCTAACTCGTGGCATGGGTATACACCATAAGCCCCCTCTGGCCATAAAGTCAACGGCACACGAAGCGATGACTGTGTTTGTGGAATATGTGCGAACTGTTGTTCTGTTTTATTTTCTAAACTGTAATAATGTGTTCATTACCACAATAACTTATATTATCTTCGCGAAATGTTGCCTGCTTCTTGGCTATACTTGAGATTTTGTAGCGATGTGTAACTTTTGAAATTTGAATTTGAAAGTGTAGGGATTCTAATAGGCTTTGGCTGTTGCGATCTTGTTTCTCTAAGTTGAGATTCTCTCCTCAATATTTTGCTACGTTGTTCCATCTTTTCTCTCATGTCGTTATCTTTTCTTCCCGTATAAGTGCTTCGAATTTGTTGACTTAATTCCATCATTGTTTAATATATCACACCTATTCATATATCGCTGCCTTCTCGAATTCTCAAAAAGTTAATTTACTTTTATGTCAGAAACACATCATTGTTTTTCCAGCTGATTTAACTCCTCTTGACTTTTCAGTGTCTTAAATTAAATTTTGTGCTTTATTGGTTTCTCAAATGTTTGAATCCTTCATCTTCTTCTTCTCTTCTTATTGTTCCTGTGTATCGTTGTTTTCCACCAACTCGTAAGTTTCTGTCTTTAATCTTTTTTTCCCTTTCTTAAACGATTTTCGTGATTATAAATTTGTGCGGTGTTTCCGGTCTATCAATTTTGTTCACTTTTGTTCTGGAAGTTCTCGGATTGTCTTCTCTGGTGTGTTTGTTGTATTTCTTATTTGAATTTTATCGGCATATACTATTTGTAATTCTAATTAATAGGGTTTTCATCTAAATTCTAGGAGTCATCTTAGCCCAAATGTCTACCCCCGGTCTTGCTGATTCTCTCGTAGAGGATGTCTGTGTTGATGATGTTAACTTTGGGGAGGATTCCATTCATCCCATAGGTTCTTCTGCCCTTAATAGCATTCTGTCCGATGAATTCTTGGAAAACTTAAAACCTAATTTTCCTTTCATTTTGTCATTTGAGTTCAAGGCTCCTCTTGCTTTTGAAAGTGTTCGCACTCCTTCTGTTGGCTAGATATCTTGTTATTTAAATTATCTAAAATTTGGTCTTGCTTTTTTCCTTTGTCCTAGAACATCATAGATTTACTTTTACATTATCAAATCACATTATCTCAATTTCATCCTAAAGGTATCACGATCATTGTTGTTTTCCACCATGTGTGTGCACAATCCCATATCCCCTTTTTGATTGACTTATGTCGTGGCTTATATCAGCTTCGCAAGGTGAAAAACTCATCCGATGTATTCATATTTTATCACGTCATTCCTACTGTTGAGCTTGTCAGTGAGTTTCCTTGTAATTGCAGTGTATGGCGCACAAAAATTTCTACGTAAAACTGGGAGATGAGTGCGAACAAACCCTACAGTTTGGAACCATAATGTTCCCAAGTCCAAACTTTCTAAGTTGGGGTCTCAAATTAATGCTAAATCCGAGGTTTTATTAAGACTCAACGAACACTCGATATGTTCTCGCCATGCTGAATCTGAGAGCAAAAGTGTTTGTTTGTTGTTATCTTGTTGTTTCACCATGTCATACTTATTTTTATCCCTTATTTTTTCATACTGCTTAATTATTTTTGATTGTTCGCCTAACTTATGATGTATACTGAATCACATGATGTGCATCTAGTTGGGCATCCCATTGACTAGTCATTTATTCCTGATGAACAACCCAAAGAGATGGAGGTCTTGCCCGTCCAACCGCATGACACCATTGCTATGAGGTCTCTCAAGAGAACATCACCGAAGAAAATTCTCAGTTAATATCTACTGAAGGTAAAGTACTAGAAGGGGGAGAGGTAGCTGTTGATAACGCTACCGATGCCGCTAAAGAAAGGAGAAGAAAGAAGCGGTCTGGTGGTTCGTCAACTGCCTTGGGCCTCCCTGAGAAAAAGGGTCGCACTAGTCAGTCCAGTTCTTAGCCTCCATCGTTAAGCAAACTTACTTATATAATGGAATATTCCTTCCACCCTCTCTAAACTCTCTCTTCATGAATTGATGGTCGTGGTATGTTTTCTAGAACTTTGAAATGATATTTGTCTTGATTTGGTATTCTCTCTTCATGAATTGATGGTCGTGGTATGTTTTCTAACTTTCATATTTGCTTGTGTTTTTTTCTGGAAATGTCATAAGATAGGTGAGAGTCTTCAGCTTGTTAGTGAGCGAGTTGCCAAATTTTCCAAGGAAGACGGTTCACTCCTGTAAAAGTACAAGTCTAATGAGAAGGAGCACAAGGCTATGAAGATTTCTCTTGAAGTTCCTAAGAAGCGTGCGCAGGCCGCTGAAGAAGAAGCCAATAGGATCCGCTCTGAGTTGGAGGAGATGCAGACTAAGGTTCTTGCTTTGCCTTGCTACCCCCAAGTTCTCATTGATAGTCTCTTTAAAGCGAAGTCCTTTAATAATTTTATGGAGGTTTCTAGTTCTGCTCGCAATGTCGGTTGGTGCGAAGCTTTGGTGGAGTTGCGGAAGTTTAACCCTACTTCGAAGGCAAAGAAATTACCTCCACTGGCTAAGTTTGAGGCAATACTGGAGCAGCAGAAAACTGCACTTAATAATGAGTTTATCCATAGAACTTTTTATGGTGGACATCCTTATGCCCTGCTATCACATCTTGCTGGTCTTCCCTCTTTGCCCTCTATGCTTGAGCCACGAGGTTTCCAAGTTGATTATCTTGCTAGCCTTATATTTGCTTTTTCTGAGCCTAAGCCATCTTTAAATCCGAAGGTGAATGCAATCGCGGAGACTTCAGCTCATAATGCGAACAAAGAGGAGTCCGCTCTCGCTATTCAACATACGTCTGCTTCTCCTTCTAATGTTAGTTAATTTTAGAATTATGGCTTAAATTAAGAATATTCAAATTTTTGTTTGTAATGTGTAATGATACTTTTAATGTATTTATGTACCAACTTTGTTGTGAACTTTTTATGCTAATTCTAATTTTTCATTTTTTGTGATATTTATTATATGTAGAGATTTGATATTTTGATCGATCATAGATTTTTAACTCTTCATGATATGTTGTGTTTTGGTGTTTATTCTGAGCGAAATCCCCAATTTATATCTCTCAATTCTTGTTGTCCTACTATACTGATAGAGGCTACCGCTTCCCTATCCAAGGAATATTTTGAGTTGTTTTCTAGTGATCGTTTTTCCAGTGCTGGGGTTCTGCTCTTGAATCTATTCCATTATGTCTTAGATGGCGTATCCCTACTTGTTCGTCATCTTCATCCCCTCCTATGGGTTGTCCTTAGAAAATTTGTACCCGATGGTTACAATATTGAATCCCTCGACAATGATATTGTTTGTAGTTTAGGTGATCTCAAATCTGTTGGTATGTACGTGTGTTCCCTCAAACTTCCTAGTTGTGTTCGAGAGTGGGCACTGTCGTTGGGTGTTTGTTTCAAATACATTCTATTAAGCATTAAATATTTGGAGCTTGGATGAAAGAAAACTATAAGTGAATCACAAGACTATATTCATTGTTAAGAGGATTTTGCACCAAACATAACAACCTTATTTAGCGACAACAACTAAGCTTGCTTAAAATGATTGTTCAGCAAGAAAAGGAGAACAATTTTGCTGCTAGCAAGGTAAACGAGGTTCATCAGAAGACCTTGATCATAGATAAGAAGTATTCTTGTATTGACCAGTTATTGGATCAACTCAAGAAGAAACATGATGAGTGTGATCATGAACAGTTCGCTATGAATACCCACTTGCGTAATCAAAATGACAACCTTCATGCTGAGTGTGACCGCCTTGACTCATGCATGCATTAGCTTGAACAAGATTTTGTTGACTACAAAGATAAACTCCAGGACCTTTCATCATCATCTCGTGGTTCCACTAGCAATGAGGATCTAACTTTGAATATTGGCGGGCAGAGAATTAATTTATCTGAGTCTGTTGGGTCACATATTTGCCAACTACAGGAGGAGATACTCAACCTGGAGGATATGAACAAAATCTATCAAGAAATCGTTGACCTTATGAGTATGCAACTTGATCGCGAAGAGTTCGGCCCTATAACTGATTTAAGGCGTATTATGATAAGTATCTTGATCGCATGAAGCAAAGCGGCCGAACACGCCATCCTGCTTATTTGCATATGAAATGACGCTATGATCATATTGTATCTGAGGAATATCATCTCGAGAAATCCCGTCACTGTGGTGGTTCTTCTTCTGCGGGGTTATCTCGCGAATCAAGGCATATATAATCCCCTTTTCTTTGATGTAATACTTTGATTTTCCAAAATTTTCAAGTACTATTCTTGTGTTTTTTTAGCTTTTCAAATTCGATGAGTTTCCTTCTAAAAATGTCATATTTTATATTTTCAATGCATTTTCCCTTGCATCTTTGTATTTATATTTGCAAGATCTATAGCTTGCAAAATTGAGGCTGTAACCTATAATGTGCAAAGCTGCATGATCTATCGTTTGCTTTTTTTGCTTTGTTTTGCAGGCAGTTTAGCCATTTTGCAAGATCTATAGCTTGCTAAATTTATGCTTTAAACTTTTATTGTGCGAAGTTGCAAGATATATTTCTTTCTTTTGTCGCTGTGTTTCTAGGCATGTGAGCCTTTTTGAAAAATCTATAGCTTGCGAAATTGTAGTTGTAAACTTATATTAAGCGAAGCTGCAAGATCTATTGCTTGATTCAGTCACTCTTTTTGTAGGCATATTTGCCTTTATGCAAGATTTATAGATTGCAAAATTGAGGTTGCAAAGCTACAAGATCTATTGCTTGCTTTTGTCACTTTTGTAATTTTATGGTGTTGGGATTGTGCTGCTTTACTTGTTCGTGATTGTGAGATATGATATTTGGTTCTCTTTGCGATGTGCCATGGTTTACTACTTTTTCTGGTATTACTATGTACTTCGTGTAAAATGTACGTGAACAATACTATGAAAGATTTTCCTAGAAAGACGTTGATATTAATTATGTAATGTCATGATGATATCATGCTTAAATCCAAATGCTGATGCTAGCAATGAGAAGGCCGCCAATGATCGTATCATGGCCCCACACAACTAAGTCTTTCCTATCTTCTACTAAGGATCTTAGACGTAGAACTTCCTTAGGTTGATCACATGCCAAGTGTTTGGGACGCTGCTGCTATCCAATATTTCTAGCTCGTAGCATTTGGATCGATGTGCTTTTGTTACCTTGTACTGGCCTTCCCATTTTGGGCATATTTTTCCTTTTCTTCTGTCAGACTTGCCTCATTCTTCCATAGTACGAGATCACCATGTTGAAATTGTATGTTCTTGAATTTCTCATTATATGCTTGGGTCATCTTCTCCTTTTACTTTTCATATGTGGTCGTTGTATGTGGCATTTTCTCCTCAAGTTCATCTAAATTTAATCTCATCATTTCGAGATTATCGCCTTCATTGTATTTTTCCACTCTAAGGCTTGAGTTCCCGATTTCAATTAGTATTACTGTCTCATGATCGTAAACTAGGCTGTAAGGTATTTTTCCGGTTGGTTCTAGCACTGTTGTTCTGTATGACCATAGTGTGTTGGGTATCATATCTACCCAACCAATTTGCTTCCCTTCCAATCTTGTTTGAATTCCTTGGACTATGGTTCTGTTAGTTACCTCCACTTGGCCATTAGCCTAGGGATGAGGAACATGCATGAATTTCTGTAAAATCCCTAACTTCGAACACCATTTGGTAAAGGTACAACTTGTGAACTATGTACCATTATCCGTGACGATCGTTTGGGGCACACCAAAGTGACAAACTATGTTCTGTCAAACAAAATTTCTTGTTACTTCTGCCGTGACTCTTCCCAGTGGCTTCGCTTCTACCCACTTCGTGAAGTAGTCAATTGCTACGATTAGGTACTTCACATTACCAGCTTCTTAGGGGGAAAGGTCCAACCAAGTTGATTCCTCATTTGTCTAATAACCAGGCTCCATATATCCCTTTTAAAGTGGCATGTGGATTATGCGATACCGACACGTTAATTTAGCAGCTTTTGCACGAAGTTGTACACATTGTTGAACATGGTTGGCCAATAGTACCCTAGTCAAATTATCTTCTTAGCGATTGTTCGAGATCCTTGATGCATCCTGCATAATCCTTCATGAACTTCTTTTATGATTTCGCTTGCTTGGGATGGTCCCGCACACTTTATCCATGGAGATTATCTTTTTTTTGTACAAGATTCCGTCCTCATAAACATAGTTTTGAGATCGTAGTTTCAACTTTCTGGCATGTGTCTTGTCTGCTAGCGATTTTCCCATTTCGAAGCATTCCTTTAACAGTGTCATCCAGTTCATTTCTTCTGTGTGGACCGTTGACATAGTTGTTGTGACAGTACTTATGACTAGTATGACTTCTACATTCACATCGTTCTGCCTTAGCAAAGAATCAAAGCCAGCTGTCACCAATTTATTTAAGGCGTTTGCCTTGGTATTTTCACTCCTTGGTACATGTTAAATGTAAAAGTATTCAATTTGGCCTATGAGCTAGCAAACTCTTCTTAAATACTTAATCAACTGATCCTCTCCTACCTCATAATCTCCACGCACTTGCTGGACTACTATTTTTGAATCACTAAAGCACTTAACGCTCTTAACCTTCATCCTGATTGTAAGGTTAAACCCGCGTATAAGTGCTTCATATTTGGCTTCGTTGTTGGTGAGTTGAAATTTGAAACGAAGTGAGTAGCTATGTTCTCCTTCCTCTGGATTTACTAATAGCAATTTTACCCCGCAACATTCATTGTTAGATGCTCCATCAATGAATAGTTTCCAAGCAATGCCCGTCCACTTTGATTTTTCTTTGTCTATCCCAAGATTCTCTGGTGTCAATGCCTCGATCCAAAAAAAACACAAAAAGTTTTACAAGAAAATTACATTTTCAATTTGATTTTATGCTTGTTCAATGCACACAAATTTCCGGAGCCTACACATGTTTAGGTGTTGGATATTGAATTGAAACCTTATTTCAAGGTCAATAAGGGAAATAGGTAACAAGAAGGGCTAACAAAAAGTGCTAATTTTGGTTAGTTAACAATAATAATAAAAAGTTTGAATCTATTCTTTTTCTTCAAATAAGTAGATATGGTACGTGGAAGACACGCTATTTTCAATCGAGCATGGTACGTGCATGACATAGTCTAAATATAGTAGTTTGAAATGTAGTATTAATTTAAGTAATTCAAATCAATCTTCTACGATAATAACAAAATTAAATCTCCTAGATCATTTATTTTATGTGACAATCCAAGCAACTGTTTGTTTTTGCATAGAGCACTATGTCTTCGAACCGCGTAATTCCCCCGCCACTTTCCTTTTCAGAAATAGAAATTGCACTTCTACTACAAGAACAATGTGCATGTTAAGTCCTTGATAATTCCAGGTTGGAATTTGCCATTTTCTAAAAATAAATATATGGATATTTTAATTGGTTCAATGTTGGATATTGAATCATAGTTTTGTCGTAAATAAAATTTGAGAAAATCAATTTGACATCCAATTTTATAGAAACAACTAAAAACATATTAATTTATAGAGCAAATAATTTCAGAGGTCCTCAAACTATACTAATTATTCACCTTTGGCCCTCCACTTTTCCCCCCGATACTTTAGCGACATGAACTAACAAAATTGGCAACTTATGGTACTTCCGTCCCTTTAAACCGTTAAATCCCTCTAACGACCTTACATGTGAGGGAAAACAAGTCATTTTCATTTTAACCATTTTTGTTTTCCTTTTTTCTTTCCCAGTCCGTCTTCCTCCTCACAAGCCCTCCCCGCGCCGCCGTGTAATCCGCCACTGCTTTTTTTTCCCTCTCAGCACTCTCACTAGATTTTTTTATCTTCCCCTCCCTGCTACTTTCTTTTCCTCTCAGCACTATCACCAAATTTTATGTCTTCCCCCTCTCTGTTGCTTTCTTTTCCACCAGATTTTGTCTTCCCCCTCCTCGCTGCCACTCATATTTTGGATTCTTTCTCAATATTCTTTCCCAATCTGCTCCTTCGCAAGGCGGGGTTAGAGCTTAGACCAAAACGTAGCTGAGTCGGTGCCACCACTATGTTCCCCTGCCGGGAAGATGCCAGTGATGCTAGGAGGGGGAAACCTAGACAGAGGGCGCCATTCGACTTACTTCTTGACGTAGTGATGGTTGGACTCAGATTGGGAAGACAAGGAGGTCCGACGCTGGGTCGAGAACGATTCGAGTTTGGGGTGGGTGAATAGTGGGGAGTTGGAAGAGTGGCAATGGCGGGTCCTACAATTCGAGGCAGGCGGTGAATGATGGGGCCGCCGGTGAAGAGTGGCAACGATGGCACCATTTGACTTTGGGGTGAGTGAAGCGTGGTAGCGGCGGCGGTGGTGGTTGTTGGTTGTGGGGGCTGCGGATGTGGTGGTCGGTGCCAAATTACACGGAAGGATTTTAGGGTTTAGGGTGGGCGGAATAAGGGTTTTAAGGGAGATGAAGGAAAATTGAAAGAAAACAAAAGGAAGGGAAAATTAAAAGGAAAGGAAAGGAAAAATAAAATAAAATGAAAAATGTCAATAAAATTAACGTTTTGACCAAGTTTAATGGTTTGACTTGACAGTGGGGAAACACTTTTCCAATTTTGTTAATTCAAGGGCTAAAATATGGGAAAAATGTAGAGGGCCAAAGGTGAATGATGGGTATAGTTTGAGAGTCTCTGAAGTCATTTGCTCTTAATTATATTAGGGTTATATTTGGATATTAATTATTGAAAAGTATTAATAAGTGTTTTCCAATATATGTTTTTTTTTACAGAAATATGAATTCTTTTCGAGAGCGTTAATTATTTACCCTTATCCAAAAAGCGCAAAAAGTTTTCAATAAAAATTATATTTTTCAATTTGATTTTATGCACCTCTAATAAACACAATTTTTCGGAGCTTACACAAGTTTGAGTGTGGGATATTGTATTGAAAACTTATTTCAATGTCAATAAGGAAAATAGGTAACAAGGGCTCTGTTTGGCAGAACTTTTAAGTTGTTGTGCTTATAAACAAAATACTTTTTAGTGTTTGGTAAAGTGCTAAATTCAGATTATTTTGAAAGCATAACCTATTTTTGGGGGAAAAGTAGAAGTTGGTCTCCCCCTTTCAAATAAACCAGTTTTGCTTTTAAGCAAAACTTTGCCAAATAGAGCCAAGAATGGCTAATAAAAAGTGTTGTTTTTAGTTAGATAAATTTTAAAAAAAGTTATAATCTATTCATTTTTCTTTTAATAAATAGGTATGACACGTAGATGCAACAATATTTTCAATCGTACATGCCATAGTATAATTGTAGTGGTTTAAAATGCAGTATTAATTTAAAAATTCAAATCAATCTTTTACGATAAAAAGGAAGTTGCATCTCCTAGATCCTATATTTTATGTAACAGTCCAAGGAGCAGTTTTATTTTGCATAAGCACCATGTCCCCGGACCGCGTATCTCCCCTGCCACCTTCCTTTCATAAATTCAAATTGTGGTTCTACTACAAGAACAATGTGCGTGTTAAGTCGTAGATAATTCAAGGTTAAAATTTGTCATTGTCTGCAAGGTTGTTGAGATTGATATACATCTCCAATTCCACTACTGAATTTTATGCACATTTTCTAAACATAAATGTTTGAATATTTCAAATGCCTCTGTGTTGGATATTGAATCATAGTTTTGTTGTAAATAAAATTTGAGAAAACCAATTTGACATCTGGGTTAGTGGAAACAGTGAAAAACATATTGATTATATTAAGGTTATATTTGGAGATTAATTATTGAAAAGTACTAATAAGTGTTTCTCAATATTTTTTTTATAGAAAGATGATTTCTTTTTGAGAATGTTAATTATTTAGCCAGATAAAAAAAATGCAAAATATTTTACAAGAGAATTATAATTTTCGATTTGATTTTATGCAAGTTCAATGCGCATAGTTTTCCAGAGCTTACACAGGTTTGGGTGTGGGATATTGAAATAAAAACTTATATCAAGGTCAATAGGGGAAATGAGTAACAACAAGGGCTAACAAAAAGTGTTGTTTTTATTACTTAACAATAATAATTAAAAAACGTGAATCTATTCATTTTTCTTCTAATAAGTAGGTATGTCATGTGGATGACATTGTATTTTCAATCGTGCATGGCACGCGCAAGCCATAGTATTAGTGTAGTGGTTTAAAATTTATTATTAATATAATAAATTAAAAATCAATCTTATACGATAAAAATGAATTTAAATCTTCTAGATCTTATATTTCATGTGACAATCCAAGAAACTGTTTATTTTGCATAGCACACCATGTCTTCGAACCATGTATTTCCCCTGTCACTTTCCTCTTCAGAAATTCAAATTGCGTTTCTACTGAAAGAACAATGAGCATGTTAAGTCCTTGATAAATACATGTTGGAATTTGCCATTGTCTGCAAAGTAGTTGAGCTTGATTTACACCTCAAATTCCACTACTTAATTTTATGCAATTCTAATATTGAATTGTAGTTTTGTTGTGAATAAAATTTGAGAAAATCAATTTGAGATCAAATTTTATGGCAACAGCGAAAAACATATTAATTAGAGCAAATGACTTCTGTGACCCTCGAACTATCGCTAGCGTTTACCTTTGGCCCTCCATTTTCCCCATACTTTTGGCCCCTAAACTTATAAAACTGGTGAATTGTGGCCATTCCGTCAGCTCATACTGTTAACTTTAATGTTTCCTCAGTTAGTTGAGGGTAAAATTGACTTTTCACCTTTTTATTTACATACTCAGCCCATATTTTTTAAAATTACAACCTAGCCCCCTTATAATTACAACCCAGCCCCCAAAACTTTTAAGCTACAACCTAACCCCTTTATAATTACAACCCAGCCCTTCCTAATCTCATTCTTCAGCATATTGCCACCTCCAGCCGCTCAATTTTTCCAGAATAGGACGTCTCCATCTCCAGATTCTTCTCTCTCCGGAGATGGAGAAATAAACTGAAGGATAAGGCGTGGCCTCTCACAGATCCGGTCACATCCCTATAATGACCCTACAGTACGCGCCGCTCCTGTGCAAAACCTGCACTGTCATGATGAATCTCTTCTGCCGATTGGATTTTATCGCGCTTATTTGGATCAGCCCCTTTTGCTTTCAGAGATCCCACTTCGCCCAGAATTACTCCTCCATCTCCGAGACCAATATGCCCGCTGAGCTTTATCCCAAATT
>JAULKM010169479.1:0-15795 GCA_032355605.1 Rubia tinctorum | reverse complement strand
TATCTTGTTTAGAGTTATACTTGGACTAGTCTACTTTTATGTCTTGTACTTTATTTATTCTTCTGATCATCAATAATTCTCATCACGGGAATCATTCTCTCATATTCATCCAAGACATATTATTCTTATTTAAGCAAGTTTGATCAGCTGATAACTGTCCATCTGCACCAAATACTTCTTCAAGTGCAGGTAGAACTGCTTCATTAACCTCCCGATTGAAATCAATACTGACCTCACCGCACCTTGGATACAGGTTCATTGGGGGCCAAGTCTTTTATTGCAGATTGAGCAGCTGGTTGAGCTTCTTGAATGGACGATAGTGAGCTTCTTGAATGGACTATAATCGGGATTCCGAAGAACCAAAATCCAAAGGTTGCTCAATTTCTTTTCCTTTTGAATTGTTTTCCACTTCAATCACAGCTTTACCAGAATCCAGAGGTTGCTCAACTTCGATCACAGCTTTGTTTTTGTAGGACTTCCCTCCTGTTCTGTATATTTTGACTGCCACCCATTCATTAAACTATCGAAGCAAAAAAAATTGTTGCAGTAAAAGGATGATGAAAACGTTGGATAGAATCATAGTAAAGTTAGGATGATAATACATACGGTATCCTTAAGGTTGTCGGGTGAGTATTCCTTCATAAACCATTGGGTGGGTTGATCAGATTTGTTGTTCTCGAGTTGATAATACTTGAGAGTGCATACGAATCCAATTTTTCTGCCATTGTTGGCGATGATTTCATTTCCGCTTGACGTGAGTTTCCAGTATCCATTCTTGGTGCACCGGTCCGGCCGATATCCATTCGGGTACTTTCTCTTCCTCCGTGTCAAGAAGTAGCATTCACTGCTCTCTCCATCCACCTTGAATCTCGCTGTCAAACGTTGACAACAACAAACAGTTTTGCTTTTAAGTTGGATCAGAATGTAAAGAAAAAAGAAGAAACGTACTGACCGGATAGCTCCATGGGTGAATAAGAATATATATCAACTTCTTGAATGTGGGGGAAGAACTGGGAGGAGATAAGGTACGCCATCATATCTTCGTCGGAAGGGTTGAATTGAAAACAGGGCGGAATCAGATTGTCCTCATTATCAACATCTACCGTGCAGCCTGAGCTTTCACCATGTTCGTGATTTCTGGCAATTATGATGAGCCTAGCTATGTGTGTATGTGAGCTATGTGTGTATGTGAGCTATGTATATCAAAGTGCATGCAAATCAAATTCCCTGGTTTCTAAAGAGTAGGTGGTGGTCGACGAATTCGAGTAGGATTTGTAAATGGATATAATCCAATACGACTCGATTAATTTGGAGCTCTCTCATCAACAATTGATTTTGAAAAATGGAGTATCTCCAATTATTTGCTCTATTTTTCAATCGTTAAAGTGCAGTTTTACAATTGATACAATGTATTTATTTCAATGATTTATTCTCTATCTTCTTCATTAGTTGTAATTGCGTTATTTTTTTCAACCTCTTATTATATTAGATAAAACATTTATAATATATTTTATCAACATTAAAGTACAACTTATACATTTCTTAAAACAACTACCCTTTTATATACTTCCTCCGTCTCACCATTTGAAAAATTCCTCTTTATATTTCCTTTTTTAAAATTCAAATTTGAAAATTTTGATTCTAAATATAAAATAATATATTTAAAATAAAAATATCAAGGGAGATATTGTTAGATTGGTATTAACGTCCATTTTCTAAATATCAATTTTTCATTTGAAATTTTCATATATAACTAGAGTTATTGATAGTCAAATATGATCGACGAATACCTTGAAAAAGTAAATATGGACATTAATGGTGGAACAGATGGAGTAGATTTTTTTTGAATTTATAATCATTAAAATTTTAAAATCCATATGTTAATATTGTCTATGAAATAAGATGTAAATTTCGAGTGATACGTGATCAAATTTAAACATTAATAAATATACAAAAAAATTATTTATTTTTAATTATAACTCACTAAAGGTGAGGGGTAATTTTATTAAGTTCCCTGGAGTTTAAAAGAATATAAACAATGAAGCTCAAGTTTGGAATAAAATACATCGTGAAAATTGTGGAATACTCCCCAAAATAGATATAAGCGCTACGAAATCCATTCCCTTCACCTCCACTCCCCATTTAATAAAGAGAATGACCTAACCCCGATGACGAGGTCTAAAACGCCCTCCCACTTTTTTGCCTCCACCCCTGTGTCGACAAAAATAGGTGGTCTTCCGTTTTATCCCCTTGCATATTACTCCCCCGGAAGATATATACTTTGAATGGAAGTTGGATCAGCATAAGATTGTTGCATATCAAGGATCTTGGATCAACATATATGGACATCAAGCCTCTCTTTCCATCTTCATCTCCATCAGTTTTCCAAGTCTTCCATGTGTACCTGTCATTAAAACAGAAAAAAAAAGTATCTAGTGCACATTTTGAGTTCTTATCTAGTTCTAATATAAGGAAATTCTCTAGCATCAAGCATAACCAATCCCCTAACACTTTGTGGCAAAGATTCACGCATAAAAATACAGGAAATCTTAGTGTTACTGGCTAACTTTGCAGGAGCATCAGCAACTGAACTTGCTTCTCTGACATTATGTGAGAAAGAAACTGAAAGTTCCCCTATGGGAATCCATATGGTTTTGAGCAGAGGAATGAATCTCCATGGAATCTTATACTCCCTTCTGTTCATCTTTAATAGCACCAAAGAGTCTATCCCCACTTGAATTTCATTATATTCATGGAAATAGGTTGTTTCCAAGCCCATGATTAAAGCTATGATTTCAGCTTCTAAACTGTCCTTATCTTCTAGATACAGAGAATTTGTAATTTGAACTTTTCCTTGTTGATCTTTGATTACCACTTCAGCTCCAGCCGCCTTAGAATTGAGAGAGGAACCGTCTGTATTGAACTTATAAAGTTTCTGAGGAAGTTTCTTGAAAATTATGCTTTGTCCACTTTTTCTTGCACCTGTATCAATTGGAGCTATAGACAGAAGAGTAGGGTGTATATGATCTTTTTTTGAACCCTTCATCTTGATCCATTAATAAAAACCAAAGATCTAATTGTATCTATGACATTTCTAGCTATGCTCATCATATCAGGATCTTGATTATCATAGATATACTTATTTCTTGCACACCAGATAAACCAAGAAGTTATTGATGGGATTAATATTACATAGACAGTTTGCAGTTTAGATTTTATTTCTACATTCCAGTAAAAGTAAAATATATCCCAGGAATTTTGAAAGTGAATAACTTCCACATAAAAAAATAAGCTCATTTGGTTCCATATACCTTTGGTCAAATTACATTTATTGAAACAGTGATGAACTTTCTCAGAGTCACTTTTACATAAAGGGCATATAGATGACAAATAGAAACTATCTTCCTCTAAGATGTAAGATAGAGGTAATAGTCTATTAGAAGCCTCCATGTAACTGGGAAAAAAATGGTAGGAATTCAAACCATAAGTTTTTGAAAGATTTAATTTTAAACCTCTTAGGTCTAAGAATTTCATAAGCAGAAGAAAGGGGAAAAATCCATTCTACTCAGGTTTCCATACCAACATATCAGGATAATCATCAAACAAGGGAAAATCTTTGGATAGTAACTGAACAAACTCAGTATTAAATCCATTTTGTAGGGCAGGGATATATTCATGTTGATGTAAGAAAAAAATCTGCTATTGTTATGTCAGGATAAGGCAGTGATTGTTGTATGTTCCACCCAGTAAATAGATTAGATTTGTTTAACCAATTTGTGTGCCAGAATGATACCTCACCTTTTCCCACATGTTAATAACAGTTTTCAGATGCAATATCATCCACTTCTTTAATCCCGCGCCAAGTCTTTGAAACTTTCAAGTAATCAGGTAAGGACCACATAAAGTCAGACCAAAGTGACTTTTCTTTTTGCAATTTTCACCAAAGTTTTGAAGTATTTTTTTGATAATAATATGGAGATTTTGAAATTCCAAACCATTTTTCATATATAGGAAATCTAATTTTGTCCAACATATCCATATCTTCTGCTGACCATATTAAGAAATTCCCCAAAAAAACTTTGTAAAAATGATAGGTAACTTATCTATTACCCCCCTTGTAGGTTTAGAGACTGTTAGGATATGAAAGGGACATGCTTTAGCAAAATGATTCTACCAGCTTGATTTAGCCATTTGTTTTGCCACAATAGAAGTTTTACTAAAATTTTCTCAAATATAGTTTGGAAATAGTTATGTTTTGTTCTCCCACAATAAATTGGACAACCTAAATATGTGAAAGAAAAATCTCTTGGTGTCATATATGTGATTTACTGAATCAAATTTCTGTAAAAAACAGGTGCATGCTTTGTTAAATTATAAACTGATTTTTGAAAATTGATTTTTCGCCTTGTAGCCTTCTCATAAACAAGCAGATTTTTTTTTGAGTTTTTCAAACTTTTCACAATAGATTTAGGAAAAACACTATGTCATTAGCAAAACTGAGATGAGTGATTTTGCAAGCTGAATTTGGTATCTTAAAATAGTCAATTCTACCTTGTTGATAAAGATATTTTAAATTTCTTGAAAAAAAGTTCATTTAGCAATATAAAACAGATATGGAGACAATGGATCTCCCTGTTTGATGCCCCTTGAAGTTTTAAAGAAAAAAAGGTTTAGCATTAATCAAAACTGAAAAATATGCTGCAGTTACCAAGTTTTAAAAGGAAAGAGTTCAGAAAAGACAAAGACACTCTATCAAATGCCTTTATCATATCAAGTTTAAAACACACATTAAAACCCCCTCTTTTATTATTCAAAAACTGCATCATTTCTTGCATTAGTAAAACATCATCAGCTAATTCTCTGTCCTGAACAAAAGCTGATTGTTCATGTGAGATGAGCTATGTCAAGATGGGCTTAAATCTATCTGTACAGACCTTTGAAATTTTTTTATTCAAAAGATGAGTTGACCTATTTTTTAGGAATCAGAACAATAAAAGTAGCTGCAATGGCTCTTGGAATGGGAACACCGAGTAGATACTCATTAACATCACTCAACAGATGATTTGAGATAATATCCCAACAAGCAGTGTACTTACATGGATAACCATCTGGTTCAGGAGAAAAATCTCCACCATACTGAAAACATGTTTTTTTAGCTCCTCTATGGTAACTGCCTTCATAATGTCTGCATTCATCTGATCGGAGACCAATTGAGGAATGTCCTCTAACATTGAGGCAACGGTTAAACCATCTATGTCAGTGTTACCATCAGTTAATAACTCAGAATAAAACCTCACAACTTGAGCTCCAATTGCATCAGGACTTTTAATCCACTGATTATGTGCATTTTTTATTTCTGAGATTGTTTGCCTATACTGCTCAGATCTTATAGATGCATGAAAGAATTTAGTGTTAGAATATCCATCTTTAAGCCATTTGACTTTAAAATTTTGTATCCAAAAAACTTCTTCCCTTTTTAAAGCTAATGTAAGTTCAGCTTGACCCTGATAAAGTTTAGTCCTACAAAAAGTATCCCTATGTTGCTGATACCTTAATTCCTTTTCTAAGACATTATCTTCAACCTTTTGTACTTTATCATGCACATTATCAAAATCATTTTTGTTCCATTCTTTTAAAAATATTTTTGCAATATTCTTAGCTTTGTAGAAAATCTAATCATGCCAATTTCAGTACATGTACTATTCCAATTAGTTGTGACCAAGTCTAGGAATGTATCATGCATTAACCAGCAAGATTGAAATCTAAAAGATTTTGGACCTGAAGATAAGTTAAAATTTTCTATAGAAAATAGCAGAGGGGAATGATGTGATGGATACCTTGCTTTTACTCTAATACTAGTATTAGCAAATAAATATGACAAAACTGCATTTACTAATCTCCTATCTAGCTTTTACCAGACATTTTTGAATTCCCTTAACCCAACCCAGGTGAACTGATTACCTGCAGTTGGAAGCTCAATTAATTGATTCCCTTTAATGAAAATGTTAAAGTCGATCATGCATTTTAGATTAGGTGAAGCCTAACCAAGATATTCACTTGGCTCTATAATTACATTAAAATCACCAATCATCATTGTAGGCCTGTTACAGTGTTGAGATAAACTAGACCAAAGAGGATATCTTGTTGTCCTATTGTGTCTAGCATATATGAATGAAGCAATCCATATAAAAGATAGTGAAGAATGCTTTATTTCAGCCAGGATATACTGATCATGGACAGTTAGAATGGAAATATTAACATCACCAGTCCCGAAAATCCATATTTTAATTCTTGAATCACTATAAAAGTTATTGAAACCTAGTTTAAAAGCAATAGATTGTTGTTGGTCAGATTTCAACATTGGCTCAAGTAAAACAAACAAAGGAATGTTCTTTTTCCTTTTTTATATTCTTAACTTTAATCTGAAATCTCTCGTTTTTTATTCTTATAATATTCCAGACACATATGTTAAAAGATCCCATATTAAATCAAAACTTTAGAATCAACTTAAGATCTTGTAATTACAGTTTTAGGAAGACCTGTGTATTTTTTCTTAATATTCTTTTTCTGAGTTTTACTCTATAACATAGAATCCACACTCACATATTCTATTCTATCACTAGTTTCTGAGATCAATCTATTAAATCTATTATGAGCAAGTAGAGTGGGTTCTAAAATGATGTCTCCATCCCGCTTCTTAGAAATTCTATCCTGAGATCACTGCATTTTAGGATTTAAATTTATATTGTCTATAAGTTTCTTATTCTCAGTGTTTAGAAAAAATCGTTGAGGCTCTAAACTGTCCCCCATCACATTTTGTGGGTGAATATTTTGGGAGATATCATCACTCTGCATTATTTTTTCATTATGAGAAATATTTTGCCCATGTTGAGAACTTGATCCAATCTTTGTAGCACCTGTCCATTATTTCCCTCAATAACACCATTAGTAGCCAAAGTCACACCAGGGATATTAGTCTAACTGTTGTTTTTATTAATCATCTCATTCTAATTAACACTATGTATTTCTTCATTTGTAATATAAGCAGTATGGATCAATGTTTCCTTGTTTCCTTGTTATCTTTAACTCCTTCACTCTTACCATCTCCCTTATCTTAAATGATCATAATATCTTTCTGTTTTCCATTTTCACCATCTTATATAGGATTAACCGTTTGATCTTTATAAACAGACCTATAAACTTGTTTCCCTATTTTAGAAATCACACAAGATGTAGAAGCAGTACCCGGATCAGATTGAAATTTTTTCTTATCAGATGGTCTCCAGGCCTCAGATCTCTTCTGATTATCTTGATTCTTACACAAAGCATGAGAGTATCCAATCTTAAAACGTTTTGAGCAATAATCAGAAACATTTTCATATTCAACCCTCTACTAGAATCAAGAACCCCTATATATTAGAAACACCCTAGATGGTTTTGGTTTGGTTAAATCCAACTATACACAGACATTTTCTACATGTGGACTAGTTTTATTGAGTGTTCCCCTATCTACCTTTACTGGATTACAAACTAGATTTCTAATATTCATCATTGAATCATAATCAATGAATAGCCGAGGAAGACCATAGAAAGCTACTCAAATTGGAATTATTGGAGAATCGGCATCTGGATTGAAATTTGGTTTCCACTTGACAATACGAATCGAGTATGAACCAAAATTTATGAGGCCAGCATCTGTAATAGTCTTCTGGTAACGGAAAGCTAACCAATACCTGTCACCAATCAAGTAAATGAATATCAGTAGTTCCTTTGAAGCCCGATGATTGAAAATCTTTGTGAAGTTTCTCCATAGATGGCTAAGCTCTTGAAAACTTACTGATTAAAGTCAACTTGAGAGGAGCCTCTAGTCTTTCGCACTCTTTGTCTAAGAAGACAATGCCGGGTTCGCCAAGATGCTCCATTACTGGTTTTGGATTGAAGGTAGTTCTATCAGAGTTAGATTTTGAGGAATAAAATCTGGTTGAGCAGTGTATTGGGCAACGATGTTAGCATAGGTTAAAGGAGGAGAGGCAGAGGCCTCCCCATGGTGGCGGTGGCTGTGGAGAGGCCAAAACGGAGAAGAAAAGCGAGGAGTGTGTGAGAGAGAAGAGAGAATTCCACGATTTTCAGAGCGTATAAACGATTGTCGGAGTGTATCAAAATATACTAAATAAAATATAGCTAGATAGAGTATCGTGTTTTACAATATTTCAATTCAAGAAGACAACCTTGGTAAAGATTGAATTTCCATAAGCATATGGAAAGACGTCGTTTAATTAGAATAATATGAAATTGCCTAGCTCAGCTACGAAGATTTACCACCACCTTTCATAAGGCCCTATATATAATAACAGGAAAAATTAAGAGTGAAACTACAAGCTAAAAGTAGGCGTCTAGAAGATAATAAGATAGCACCACTCGCCCTACACTGGCTGAAAGGGAATTTCTTTCGGCTATAGGACTATAGTGGTGGGTACCGATCAATCGTCTACTATTTGATTAACGTTTCAACAGGTCTCTTCGATCTACCGCTCGCCCTAACGGTATCTGGATCAGCTGTATCTGGTAAGAAACATTATATATATATATAGAGTAAAAGATAAAAAATATGAAATGTTTTCAACAAAAACTTTAAATAGGCATGTGAGTTTACCCAAATAGGTTATAACCCAAATTTTAATTACTTTCACCCCCAAATTTTTCATCTTTTTGTGGTAAAATTGAACTTACCTCCCTGGTCTTTCCGTAGTTTATGGAAATACCGTCTTTCAAGAGACGGGCTCATTCAAGAAATACCATTTTCATCATATTTAAACAGAATTAAATAAATAAAAGAACAAAATACAATGTAAAATATTAATTATAAATAAAGAAAATTACAAAATGAAAGAAAAGGAGATAAAAGGAAAAAAATTACTACAGTAAACACTAGATGTGGCATTTTTTAAAGAATATATTATGACACTACAAAAAAAGGCCTATTAAAACTTTATATAGGGACACTTTTATAAGAAGCGTCCTAACACATGTATATTATGACGCTTATAAAATTAAGCATCCTACTATTGTGTGACACATATTAAAAGTGTCCTGCTATGATTATTTTATAATTATTTTATTTGGTAATTTAAGATTTATTAAATTAGTATTTTCCTCAAAAAAAATTAACTTAGTAATTTAGAAATAAATATTTTACTTTTGTTTACTGTTTTCCAAAGCTACATGTGGAACGTGAGTTTGTTGAAGGGTGGTTGTCGGGATCGTGTAAACATTGGTTCGATATTATCTAGAAGTCCATTGTTGAGCTACTTCATTTGGTGTAATTGATTTAGTATCGTGGAATAATATTTATTTGCCTTCTCATATTCTTACAGATTCTTTTCCTTACTATTTCTTAACTATGTTCGTGTTTTGTGTAATTCTAGCTTAAAACAATCGGATATATCAACCTAATTCGACCTTAACAACCTCGAACCATAACAAAACCAACGCTGAATTTCGTAGTGAAGTTTATTAAATTTTGGCAAGGCACGAATCCAGTCTTGAACAAATTCTCACCGCTATTCATTCCTTGCGTGTCAGCCAGAACACCGGGGAGAACTCTTTTGAAAATCTCCAAACTCCCACTCATGTGAATCGACCTTCAAACCATGACACAATAGTTCAATTTCCCATTTTTAATAAGGAGGATCCTGGGGGTGTTATACAAGGAGGAACAGTATTCACGTACCGGTCGATTGGTCAGGATTGATAGGTAGCACTCATTTCCTTCCATTTGGAATAAGTAGCTCTGCAATGGCACCGTTGGTTTGTAAAGCTTCGAGGACCAATAATATGGGGTGAGTTTTCCAGAGCCTTGTTGGCGAGATTTGACCCAACTGAATTCGAAGACCCATCAGAAGTTTTAACTGGACTCCAGCAAACAACTTATGTTGCAACCTATCAAGAGTCGTTTGAAAATTTGTCTCATGAAGTGGATGAGTTAACCGAGAATTTTCTTATAAGTAATTTTATTGCAATTTCGAAGGATGAAATTCGTATTGATATGAAATTAGAGCAACCTCGAACCCTCACTATGGCCATTCGAATAGCTCGATTAGTTGAAGAGCGAAATTAATTGCAGCCAGTAGACTCGACTAAAGGTATTCTTGGACCTGGTCCCAATGGTAACACCCTAAATTCTAAAAAGATGAGTGTTGTGACAAAGTCCTTGTTACTATTGTGATGAAAAATTTGTTGTTGGTCACCAGTGTAGTCGACCACAACTTTTCATGATTGAGACGAAAACTTGTGGCGACAACGAGTTACCAGATAAGGACTTGGAGAGTCCTCAGTGGTTTCATCATTGCGGACAAGGATGATTCGATCGGAGAGAATGTTATGATTATTTTATAATTATTTTTATTTGCTAATTTAGGATTTATTAAATTAGTAATTTGGAAACAATATTTTATTGTTGTATAATGTTTCCAAGGCTACGTGTGGAATGTGAGTTTGTTGCATAGTGGTTGTTGGAATCTTGTAAACGTTGGTTCGATATTATCTAGAAATTTGTTGTTGAACTCCTTTATAAAAAAGATTTGGTGTAATTGATTTAGTATCGTGGAATAATAATTATTTTCCTTCTCCTATTCTTACCGATTCTTTTCCCTACTCTTTCTAAAACCTTTTTCTTGTTCTGTGTAATTCAAGCATAACACACTCGAATATATTAAATTAATTCAAGCTTAACAACCACGAACCATATCATGTCCCAATATATACTCTAATATATAATTATGATATTACCAAGTGACCAAATATTAAAACTACTGGGACATCTATAAGTGTCCTAGTAGATGTATATTAGCACGCTTATAAACTAAACGTCCCAATACCATATGTAATTAGGAAATTAAAAAGCGACACCTAATATAATGGGATGCATAAAAACAACGCTATATATTGTCTATAGAGTTTCTTAATGTAGTGATCTAAAATCTATAGGGGCTCACAATAACGTGACATTTAAGAAGTGTCATACGAATGGAAACGTCCAAATAAAAACTTATTGAGACACTTTTTAGCGTCCTAATAGGGTTTTTGTGTTGTAGTTTGAGCATTTCCAAACGTCAATTTACAGTACCACCATTAGAGTTGATTAATGTTGTCGTTATCTACCCAATATGTAAAGATTCAACACCATTGGACTTGTAATAATCGATAAAATCCATACGTAGTTGTTTTTATGCGGAAAAATAAAATAAAATGCAAGTAGGCAAATGCATTAACTTATTTTCCCGCATAATTATGAATATAAAATTATAATTGACTTGCGTCGATGAAATGAGGAAAAACGGTAGTAAACGTTCTATGGTAAATTGTAAGTTATTACTTAGAAGTATATCCATTCTGATAATATGCATTCTAAGTAAGGTTTCTTCTAAAACACATAACTATATCCATTATGATAATACGATTCATGTTGTAGTCCTGTCTGAATCACTAGCTAAGTTGAAATCCTCTTAAGACTAAAATTTCTGTTAATAAATCCCAAAATGAAATTTCTTTGCCTGATCCACTAATTGAGCCTACTGAAGATAATCAAACAGATAAACTAAATAACTCAGATCTAATTCTCTCTTTAACTCAAACTAATAATTCAGTAACAGAAGCAAATTCAATAATAACTAACATTTCAGATAATCCTCCTTCAGGAGATAAACCTACTACTGGAACAAAATCAACAACCCCAAAGAAATCGGAACTATAAAGTTTAAGGCTTAACACAACTGAAGTTCATGAGAAAGAGATAAAGAAAGACACTTTCATTGAGATAAATGGGGGTGATTTTCTTCTTCTCACTTCAATTTCAAAAGTAAACAAAGAATTGGATCTGAACTCTAACAAACTTTCGACTGAATCAAATTCTGAGCGGGAATCCTTAAATATTTTAGAAATTAAAAAAAGACTAACAGAATCCAAAAAATTAGTTTAATATATTACTTGACTCCGCAGAGTCTACAGATAATCAGGATAGTACTTATCAAAACACTAAAATCAGAAAATACGGTAAGAAAAACTATACACAAACTCCTAAAACGGTTTTAATCCGTTCCTTAACGATTCCCTTTAAATCTTCTCAATGATAAGTCTTAACACTTGTGTATGGAATGTCAGAGGTGTTCGTAACTCTGCCACACAAAGAATATTTAATGACATTAAGAAAAGATATAAAATCAACATTTTCACCATAACCAATGTTGAAAGCTGGTTCTATACAAAATTTAGCCTTCCAAACAAACTTTGAACACTACTTCTCTGATCAAATCTGTAAAATTTGGATTCTTTGGGATGAATCAGTCAATGTAGAAATCGTTTCAATGGATGAGAAACTGATTTTAATAAAATTAAAACATCAATCCATTTAAAATGAGTGTATAAAAAGTTTCATTTATGCCAAACACACAATCAAAGAAACAAAAAAACTCCGGAACAAAATTTTACCTTAAAAAAATTATTCCCATGAGTTTAATAGGTGATTTTAATGTAATTAGCTTAGTGGTAGAATACTTGAGCTCTTCCATACCAGACCAAAGAAGTATAACTAATTTTAACAATTTTCTGTCCCAAAAAAACATGTCTCCCATTCCTGCATCCTGGTAGCCGCTTTACATGGACTGGGATGAAGCCAAAAGGATGTGAGTATGGAAAGGTTTAGGCGGAGGTATATCTAATCAACTATGGTAGGAGATTATTAAATCATCTCAGATTCAGACTCTAGTAAGGGAGCAATCAGATCATACCCTTTTACTGTTCAACATTTTTGAATCAGAATTAAACTCAAAGCCAAAATTATTGAGATTTTAGTAATGTGTGCATGGACAAGTTAATCTTCAAATTTTAAGAAATATTAAAATTGCATTAAAATTATGGATCAAAAAAACTTTTGAAAACATTTTTTACACTGTTAAAACATGTGAAGAAGCTCTCTTGCATGCAGAAAATAAAATTCAAAATGAAGAAACTACTGAAAACTTAATAAATATAAATCAGGCTAAAGAAAAAAGTACTAATGCTTTTTAAAAAATGACTAAATTATTTTTTTTGCTTCCCAACATATTTCGCAATACAATCTTTTGGTCCTCGATGTCAATACTGCGTACATTCGGTAACCAACAAATAAAAAATATTTTTTTTAACCCCAAAGGTGGTTTTCAGGTAATGTCAACAAATAAATTGGCCGAAAATCTATGAGATGACCATTATGCCCCTGAATTAAAAAATATAAAGAAAAAAGAAAATACTCAATTCCCCGCCACCCAATTCCGCTGCTGCCCCACCACCCAATGTCGTCGTTGCCCTAACCTCTTCCTCGCTGCCTTGACCTCTTCCCTGCCACCCAATTACCCGCTGCCCCGACCTCTTTCCTGCCACCCAATGTTTCGCTGCCCTGACCGCTTTCTTGCCACCTGATTGCAGAGGCGCTGACAAGCTAAGGTTTCAACCAGTGGGAACGGCTAGCGAGCTAGACTTTCCACCGACGATCAGATTTTGACCTACCGCCACCGGCAAAATTCTTCGGCTTCCACCGCAGCGGAATCAGGCACAACTTTCCTCCGTCGTCACTCGGGCTTCCTCTGTTGATGCACAACCTTCCTCTGTCGACTCGTGGCTGGAGTAGCAAAAGAGACAGTGTATCGGTCAAAATTCAGCCTAAACCCATCGGAGCGGGGAATCGTGGAATGAGTAGGCGGCCACCTAAAATTTTATTATTTTCAGTTGGGCCCCTAAAATTTTGTGCATTTTAAAAACTTTACGCAAAATTAAAAATAATTAAATTCAAAGTTTACGATTAGTAAAATTACAAAAATACCCCTGGTTTTATCGGAAAATAATTTTGGTTTAGCTTAAAATCACTTTTGGGGACCAAAAAAATTATTTAGTATTTGTTGGTTACCGAGTGTGCGTGGTATTGGCACGGGGACCAAAACATGGTTTTACCAAATATATTGAAGACCAAAAAAATAACTTAGTCCGAAAAAGTCAAGAAACTTTCTAGAAACAAAAATCAAGAATTAAATGTCTAAGGGAAGGTGATTCGAACACAAAATATTTTCATCAAATAGTGAAATCAAAACCTAAAAAACAAATAATCATGTCACTTAAGACAAGCTCAAGAAGATTATTACAAAATCAAGAAGATATTGGGAGGTGTAAATTATTTCTCTAATCTTCTAAAACAAGAAAATAAAGATCTTTCTGGCATCAATACTGCTTGGATTTTGGAAAATACTCTAGAAATAGTTACTGAAGAAATGAACTCAGATATAATTGAACCGGTAAAAATGGAAGAATTCACACATATTATTAAACATTATAAGCTCTTATTTACTCCATGCAGTACATGATTTTTTTTTCAAATCTGCTTACATTCCAAAAACAATCTCATCCATATTGATAGTTCTTATTCCAAAGAAAGAAGTTTGTTCATATTTTAAGGATTATAGACCAATAAGTCTTTGTAACTTTACAAACAAGGTCTTATCCAAAATATTATCTGAAAAGCTAAAACCTCTACTGGGTACTCTAATAAGTCCTGAACAAACAACATTTGTTTCTGGCATAGAAATTTCAGATAATATCCTTCTAATGCAGGAAATAACTTCTTTTTTAAACTCAAAGACTAAAAGACATAATATGATAATAAAAGTAGACTTGATGAATGCTTTTGACAGAGTATCTTGGTCTTGTTTTGGCTAAATTACAAAGTTAGTTTGACTTATCAAAACAAATTGTTGAATTAATAATGTGAATATTTAAAATCTGCATACTTCTTCATCCCAATAAATGGAATTTCACAAGATATTTTTTTCAGGCATCAAGAGGCATAAAGCGGGGTGATCCACTCACTCATGCCTTTTATTTTGATGGCAGAGTCATTCTCTAGAAACTTAAATTAAATACTCTAACCTACAATACTATGAACTTCCATAACCTATACAAAAGGTCACTCATCTGCCTTTTGTAGATGGCATATTCATCTTAGTGAAATATACAAGAACTGGAATCATTACAATGATTGACTTCTTGGAATCCTATGAAAAAACATCAGGGCAGAAAAGTGAATTTTGAAAAAAAAAATCATTTTACATTTCAAAACATTGTCCACAAAGCACAATTACAAAAATAAAAGAAGATACAGAGATGATACGAGGAAACATTCCATTTAAGTATTTAGGCTGCCCTGTATATACAAGGACAAAAGGTGCTTATTTTACAAGCATGATTTCCTCCATCCAAACAAGAATTAATTCCTGACAGAACAAACATTTATCCCCAGTAGAAAAAAATTGTTTTAATATTACATTGATTAACTTCTGTTGCACTACATTTGATCACAGTTTTAAAACCAACAAACTACACTATTGATAAAATCCATAAGCTGCCAGGCAAATTAATCTTAAACTCAAAGATTAACTCAGAACATAAAAACATAGTCTGGAATTCATATCATAAGATGTGCTATCCAATGGAAGAGAATGAATTGGGCTTTAAAAATCTCAACACAATGGTTAAAAGCTTTGCATTAAATTATGGTGGAAATTGCAACAAGGCAATTCCTTATGGTCCCAATTCATGTGTGAAAAACTGGTTTTACCGTTTTTAGTCGTTAACTATCAACCCTATGTTCCAACGTAGGTTTATACCTAACCAAGTACGTAAATAAATAAATCAAGCAAGACACACGACTTGGTTACGCAGTTCGGTGAAATCCACCTACGTCTGCGGGGCCTGGCCCAGTTCAGAATAATT
>JAULKM010169469.1:0-15796 GCA_032355605.1 Rubia tinctorum | reverse complement strand
AATTTTACTTAGACCCCGCCTCACCATAACATTGAGTGAGACCGTCTCACCCAAGGTCTTGTATTATTTTACAGAGTATCACTAGCTTTTATGTGTTTTCTTTTAAGTACGGTATGACAAATGAATTTTTCCTACTATTGAACTTAACTGATTTGACAATTAATTATGATAAATTGTTAGTTTTTTTTACAAAATATAATTATTAATATTGAAATGTCAAAAGTTAATCCAAAAACCTGTTCTCATTAACCTTTTCCTTTTGTGGAAAATATAGTTTTCAACTAACTAATAACTCAATTGTCAAGCATTTTTTCAAAATTTGTTTGACTAAAATAAAAAGTAAAAATCAACTCAAAAACTAATAACCAAAAACCTAGTCGGATGTGCACGATATATGCACAAAAGATTTTCAAGAATTAATTAATATTGATTAATTTTTAAGTTATTTTAAATAAAAGTATGGTTCATTTTCAACTACTTGATCGACCAATAGGAAAGCTTTTTCCACTAATGTTTCATTCAGGGGCGGATTCAGAAGTTTTTATTTAGTTAGGCACATTTAATACTAAACAAATATAATGTTGGAATTTATTTTTATTTTTAAAATTTGAAGAAATACAAAAAAGATGAGATGAGATTATGGTAGTCTCAAAATTTAAATTATGGTATACTGATTAAAACTTATAATTTGATTAATTAAAAAATAAAAAAATTGAAGAAAATGGCGGGGCAACTGTCTTGGCTTTCATAGGGCTCCCTCCACCTCTGGTCTCATTACTAATTAACATCGGAAATTTTGAAGATAACCC
This sequence comes from Rubia tinctorum, assembly GCA_032355605.1. Taxonomy (NCBI): domain Eukaryota; kingdom Viridiplantae; phylum Streptophyta; class Magnoliopsida; order Gentianales; family Rubiaceae; genus Rubia; species Rubia tinctorum. Next base: position 14,987 of record JAULKM010169469.1, on the reverse strand, counting down.
GATGAACTGCATTATGAATATGAATTTTGACTTTAATGTGGTTAGAAGCCCGACTTGAACACACACACAAAATGAAACTATTGTAATAAAAAAATAGTTCTAGAAAAGACACATCACCAATTTCATCTTAAGGGTTTTTTCTTTCAATCCAAATTATTTAGATATTGTTCTCATAAATTATAATAATTAATATTCTTCAAAATCTATGATTATTTAGCTTATGCTAATCTATTTTTGAATGATAGGTGTCTTTTAAATAATTTCTCAAGAACTTATACAAGCGGATTTTGAACTGAGTGCGCACAACACTTGCACATGATATTTTAACCTAGTGAAATCTTATAGTTTTTAACGATATTTTATAATTACTTGCACAAGAAATTATAGTAATTGTATTGAAAATTAATTGATGAAATTCTAAGAAAAATCACTGAAAAGTCTTTTTAATCTCTAATATTTTCAAAATATTTAAAATGGGTATGAACCATGTATGAAGGATATATTTATTACTGTTATACATGAACAAAAATAAATGAAATTAATTCTAAAGTACAAATAATTGAAGAGTATATTTTAGTCACTAATTATTTTGAAGAAAAAATGGGTTCGCATGTTGCACGATGTATGCCCAATAATATCCATATTAAATTTATATGTCATGTAAACCACTCTAAAAATATGTATTTCCCTTGATATTGAAGACAAAAATCTTGTCTTAAATATAACCATTTTGTCCATTCATTACAAAAAAAAGGATGTAAAATAGGCATAAGAAACTAAGTCGAAATGATATACATTGAATTTAAGTAAGTCGAAATGAAATGGGTAAATCACATTTTAGTTTTCATAATATTACAAAATGCGACTATTGTGATTTTGAAATCTAACCCGTAGGCATAAAAAACCTCCCTCCACGGATAAATACCTAGATACATGGGCGGACTTCAAACATATAGTAGTTCCATTTCCCTTTCACCTCCAATCGCGTCACTACCGAAGCTTGCTCTGTCCCACTGTCAAACCTCCACCACCAACATGACGACGTTAAATCATTCTACCGCAGCAATCACTTGGTGGAGAGGAAGGCCACTATGGCTGCGGGGAGTTTGTGCTACCACTGGGACAGGAAGTAGGTGGCGGTGGTGATCCTCCCGTGTCAAAACCTTTGCCTGAGCGGCGGGTGTGAGAAGAAGGTTGTGACTTTTCCGGTTTCAAGGGTGACAAGGCCGAGGCGGTCACACCATCTTCTAGACTGAGTCTTGTTTCGTCATACTGTTATTTACTGTTTAACAGTTTGGGCAAAACTAGTGTGTGATTGTATTTGAATAAAATTGCAAGGTTTTATCAAAACATTTCATTGTAATGTGTGTGTGTGTGTTCTTTTTATAAAAATCATTGTAATGTTGAGATAATGCTCTAATTTTATCATTTGTTTTATGTATTTAGAACGTGGCTGAGAGAACATTTTTTTATCAACATTGATTCGTTTAAGGATAACTTTTAAATTTTCACATATTTTCGCGATGGTGTTATTGAAGTGGAAATCTTTCAATATGGTGTTGGAATAACTTCCTCGCAACCATAACACGTTGGTATGCTTCAATAATTGTTTGATATATATATATATATTTGCATAATAATCTACAAGGCTTAACATTAATCCACCCGAATCCAAACATAAAACTGAAACTTAATGTAAGAAAAACTCGATCGGATTAAAATGTTTACTGATTGTGCAAGGGAAAAAACTTTGACTCGCTCAACGCTTGCAAAATACAGTGCAAGTAAAAAAAAACAGGCATGCTCAATGCTTGCACGCGAAATTATAAGTTAATCATTTGAATGCACCATGCATGCACAACAATAGTAATATATAACAATAGAAAACTAAAAAATGAGGGAAAATTTTAATCTTCGCCAAAATCATCAAAAGCACTGTCTTCATTTTATGAGGAACCTGTGAACTAATAATCTTTCAAAAGTAAATTTTTGAATGCCTCACCAACTACATTGTTCTTTTAGATTCAAATACTTAAATTTGTAGCAAATCATTAATTTAATACAACATTTTTTATCAACGTATATAAGCATATTTTATTCAAGATGCTCGAGACTCTGCATCGTGGTTGCAGTGAATCTGTATCGCCAAGGTCTTCTGGCAGCAGTAGCCGCACATAATGTTAATGGGTCAGTAGGAGGTGATCCAGGTTCTGCCAGATGGAGCTTCTAGCGGCCACGAGGTAATTGAGTTGGTTGTCAACCTTTTTCTCTTCTCCTCCATTCCCGCATGTACGACGACAAGGCGGTTCAGCCCAATTTCCTGCTGCTAGACCTCAAGGGTGATGTTGTACCGAACAACCGCGGTTCCTTGCTGCGATAGCATTTCCAGGCGTCCGATGTGAGTGACAACGTCGTTTTGGGAAAAAGGTACGATAGAGTAGGCTTTGGTTGCGGCGCCATTGGAGGTTTAGAGATGTGAAATGAAAATGGAAACAAACCTACATCACACAATTTACCAAAGTGCATAAAATGGCAAGCCCTAATTGTGTATTAATCTGACAGCGAGGCTCAACAATTATTGACCACATTTCAAAGAAAAACTGAAACTGAATATTAGAAATTTTCATTCGGTTTAAATTCCATATCACTACTAGTGGAACACTATTTGTTAGTTTTTTTATTACATTATTTATAGCTAGTTACACGATTTAGCAGTTGTTTTTCAAAATCATGTGCAATACAAAGCAACTAATTTTCAAAAAAATGTGCAATACAAAGCAGCTATTTTAAAAAAAACATACCCCTACAACATAAAAACAGTTGCTTTGTGAAGCAACGGTTATATCTACCATTGCAAAAAAAATCCATCTCCAATGTGTAGAATATGTATCTTAATAGCTGCTATGTAATATTTCTCTTCCACCATAATCTTACGCATCTAATTTGAAAAATATAAAAATTGCTGCTACGGGGACAAAAAAAGCTGGTAAAGGGAATGTTGTCCTAGTATTGTATTGAGCATTCAATGAAAAAAAATGGCTCGCTTGATGCTTGCACACTATGAATGCTCGTCATTGTCCTAAATAAGCTAACACATCGCGTACATTATACATGTGTAATAAATAAAGAATGTGTTTTAACTCACCGATCATTAGAAGAATTCTCCAATAATTAACTTGCACATTGATCGTGCAAAGAAAACAATTGGCGTACTCAATACTTGCACAAGATATATAATATATCAAGTATAGTGAATGTAAGAGAATGATTTATTTTTAAAGTCAATTTTCTCTGTAGTATCCAAAATTTTGAAAATAAAGAAAAAATAAGCTAACTAACCACGGGAACGCATGATGCATGCACAACTTATCATTATATAAAGGTTGCAGTATAAACATTTAGACAAAAGTTACATCTTTGCCGACATCATCATAAGAACCGTCTTTATCATCCGATGAGACTAAGAACGCCAAATAATACTCCAAAAGCAAAGTTCGGAATGACTCACCAACTACTACGTCCTTTCACATTTAAATACTTAAGTTTGGAGGAAACATTTATTATCTCTAACACATTTTTTGTATCAACGTACGTAAACTCTTTCCAAATCAAGATGCTTGTGATTCTGTATCGTGGTTGCAATGGCACGAGTTTCATCTTCTCAGAAGAGATTTAAAAGTAAGTCCAAATTAAAAAAATCGATGAAATCAAGGCTTGTCGTATTAACTCACGTCCAAGTAGGTGAGCTTCACAAGATTCACCGCAACATCACTTTTATTCTTCTTTCATTTATATTGATAGAAAATGATTAAATATTAAGTGAAAATTGAAGAGACTCCTTTTGATTTTAGTTATTTTTAAGAAATTAAATAATGGGTATGAACAATTATGTCACGATCTTAATTATTATTGTTGTTGTTGGTTTAATTTAATTATTATATATATTTAAAAATATGAAAATATTATCGAAACTAAAATAAATGCTGAGAAAAACTATTTTTATAGAAACCTATATTATATTTGTGGAATTGGATAAATCTAGCAGCATGAAAAGTAAGTAGATTCAATTTGCACCAATTCATGATACGGAATTGTGAAAATGAGGATGTTCCCTCATACTATATGCATTGCTCTAAATTAGGCCACTCTGCTAATAATTGCAGGATACTAAATCCCCCCAAATGGGAAACCACTGGTAATACATTCACTGAACCACCACCTGTTTTTTTCTTGAAGACCAAAATTTAGCTGATGGTCTGGTTCAAAATTTACCCAATGACCAAAACATAGTCATTGGCCCTCAGCAGGTTAACTATTGTCTATCTTAAACACAACCCAGAAATGCAAATGCTAATAACCATACTGTTGCAACATCTTAGACCACTAGGACCCCAACCTCTCAAACTGCCAATACCAACCCAAATCTCTGTCTCGAGCTCTATTCCCCTCTACCATAACAAAATACCACCCTGAAACTAAATAGCCCTAATGCTTCCACTACCAATGGGACCCTCAATCACTCCCAAGACACTACCTACCAAAAATTTCAAAAAGAATATGCCAAGTATGATCTCAGTATCATCCCAGGTAAGAGTTTCTCTGAAGATTTCAGTTCTTATAAAATTGACACCATTTTTCGCTCTCACAAAAGAACTAAAAGAACAGGTTCTCACCACTTAGAAACCTCAATCAAATGGACAATGACATAGATAGTTCTGATATATCCACTGATGGAGACATTGTTGATAACAAGGAACCTGGTCTTGAAAGTGCAAAAGAACCAGGAGCAGACCAAAACTAACAAACTCAAGAGATGTTTTTGGAGCTACAGGTTTTTCCCAGGTTGATTTTCATGTACCAACCCTCTCTGATTTTGTGCCTAGTATGGATAGTAGTACAAAGAAATCAAAGAAACAAAGCTATTTTTCTTAGATGAATAGAATAATGTAAAGATCATCCTAAAAAAATTAGGATCTATGAATAGCACACCATCTGGATTTAGATTTTTAGTGTGGAATATTAGGGGTATAGATTCATCAATGCTAAAACTTGATAGTCTAATCAGGAAACACAAATTCCAACTAGTTTGCCTCATAGAATCAATGCACCCCAACTCAAAGATTTTAGACTATATGAAAGAACTTTGGTTCAGTAGCTCATTTCACTCTGAAAATGCAAAAATAGGGCTAATGTGGTCTGATCAGGTTAACATAAACCTTAAGCTAGACCATGAGCAATTCTTATTTGTTAACATTCAAGGTCAGAATTTGAATATGGCCACAGAAGCTATTTTTATACATGGACCGAGAACCAGAAAAGTAAGGAAAAATGTATGGGAAGACCTAATTCAGCTAGACGCGAATGATGTAGTCCTAACAGGTAATTTTAATACCATCACAACTATATCTGAGTACAAAGGCCTTGTTGTTCCAAACTTAGGTAGAATCCAAGATTGTAACCAATTCATCAATGCTAAAATGCTGCAACCTATAACTACAGTAGGAAACCTTTTCACCTGGACTAACTCCAGACTTAGGAATAAAACTACTAAGACACTGGATATAGAACCACGCTTAGCTTCCTGGATCACAAAATTCCCAACATCCTCAATTCAAATCATGAACAAACAATCATTCGACCATAGTTCCATTTTCTTTTATATAGGATACTCTAACCCTACAAGACCTAGACCATTTAGACTTATAAATTAAATGCTTGGTATAGCCGACAAGATTTCCAGGAATTAATACAGGAGGACTGGAACCGGTCTGTAGAACAAACAGGAATGTCTAATATCTTTCTAAAGCTCATTAGGCTAAAAAAGAAACTAAAAGCATAGAAACGGGACAAATTTGAAAACATTGACAATAATGTTAGTAAGGCTGAAGAAAAACTTAGGCTTAGAGAAATAGATTTTGATTCTAACCAGGCAACCATGAATCTATGTGAAATTATTAAGGCATGAGCTGAGCTTCTACTAGCTTTAAAGGAACAAAAACATATCTGGAAACAAAAGGCTAGAGTAAAATGGTTAAATGAAAGAGATGAAAACACATAATTTTTTCACAAATAAGTTAATGAAAGGAAATCAATTATGAGGATTAACAAAATTAAGAACAGCTAAGGAATATGGATACAGGATCCTAAGGATATAGAGGAAGATGTATAGCTTATTATAGGAACTTACTCTTGGAACTAGTAGAAGGAACTGATGGAACATACCATCCCCATTTTAAAGCCAAAATTCCTACTTTAATTAATGAGGAAGAAAATGACAGACTAACTAAGGAGGTGTCATTAGAGGACCTTAAACAAAAAAAAATTAGCCTAAACAAAAAGAGTAGCTCAGGACCAAATGGTTTTACGTCTAAGTTTTACATTAAGTCATGGAATGTTATTTGTGATGATTTTCTAACTATTGCAAATGATTTTCTTACCAACCCCATAATTCCTAAAGGCATTTCTAGTACTTGGGTGGCTGTTATCCCAAAAAAAACTCACACCAACAACATTTGATGATTTGAGGCCCACGAGCTTATCGAATGTCTCAAATAAAATCTTCACCATGATTTTAGTTGAGAGATTCAAGACTGTAATGGATATATGTGTCTCCCACCATCAAACTGATTTCATGAAAGGAAGGGACATCTCAGATAACGTAATTTATATGAAAGAAATGATGAGGTTTATAGATTGCAAATACAGAACCCCCAGTTGCATACTCAAACTTGATCTTAGGAAAGCTTTTGATAGAGTTAACAAGTCTTTTCTTAACTCTATTTTGTTCAAATTTTGGTTGGTCGTGGTAGAATTGTGCATACTGTAATGAAAAATATTTCCCAAACCTTTTCTCTATTCTGGTTGATGGAAAACCATTTGAATATTTAAGGAAACAAGTGGCATCAAACAAGGTAACCCACTCTATCCTTTACTTTTTAACCTATTTTTGGAATCTTTTACTAGAAGTCTTGCATTCATTTTTGCTAATAATAAACTTGAATATTATCAGTTGCCCCTGAATTCCATCCCTATTTCACACCTAGCATATGCAGATGATACAGTTGTATTCCTAAATGCCTCTAAGCTCAACCTCATAAGAATAAAAGCCTTCATTTCCACTTTTGAAGATATTACTTTTCAAAAGTTTAACTACCAAAAATCATATTTCTTCATTAGTAGGCATGCAATTTGTAAACAAAATAAAGCAGATACAAAGTATTTTAAACATGAAACAAGGATCCTTTTCTTTCTCATACCTAGGCTGCCCTATTTACAAAGGAAGAACATTAAATATTCACTTCAAGCCTCTGCTGGAGCAGATTGATCATAAGATCTGAAACTGGAAAAATAAATGGCTCAGCCAAATGTGTAATGCCTTACCGATAAACACATGCATGTATTCCTTCCCATAGAATATGTGTTCAGTTATTAATCCGGCCAAAGGAGTCATAAAAATATTGAGAAGAAGATGGCACATTTCTTCTGGGGGAATTCAGAGGATGGACATAAAAAGATATGGAAAAAATGGATTGACCTATGGAGACCATAGGTCAATCAAAGACATTATCTCAACAGCTTCCCTTAAGATTTGGTGGAAATTTCAAAATGGCAATACCCCCTGGGAATCTTTCATATGGTCGTTACCAATATCAAAAAGAACATCCCCAAACTGGAAAAGAATTAGCTCTGTTAAAAGTTTAGCTGAGTCAAACACTAGAATTATACATGAATAGTTAAATGTCGGTTCTGGACATGTAATTGGACTGATAAAGGAATGTTGATAGAAATCTGTGATCCCTCTGTAAAAAACATTCCTCTCACTACTACTGTTGCTCAGTTTGTTCAGAACAAACAACTTTAGCTCCCATCTATCTCTTCATTTTTATCACCTGATGAGCTTTTCTTATGCGGGTTTCAGTTTCATATGAAAGAAGATGGAAGTCTGACATAAAGGGGAAGTTTAGTTTCAAAACTGCTTATAGGCTGCTAATCCAAGGAATGTGCAATCTTCTTCCATTACAAAAGATCTGGGACATTAGGATTCCAACAAAATTTTCTAGATTCATGTGGAACTTTTGAATGGTTTCTTACCATTTGATGATAATATGTGCAGAATTGGAACAAGTTTAGCATCTAAGTGTGTTTTCTGCCCTAACATAGACTCATGAGAACATTTCTTAAACAAATGTCCTTTGGCTAGTAATGTTTGGTCCCAGATACATGACATCTTAGGATTGAGTAACACGGCCTACACATCAGTAGTTGAGAGATTTCACTTTTTCTTGTCCTCTGAGGGTTTTACCAATTTACATAGAAAAATCATACATTTGATCCCTTCTATTACTTGTTGGTTACTTTGGAAGGCCAAATACATATATATTTTTCAAAACACACCCCTATCTGTTTCTAACATTTTCAAAGAAGTAAGGGATGAGATCAATTGTATCTTCATAGCCAAGACAGCCTTCAGTTCACACATGGAGGATAAAAATTTAATACTTGTAGGCCCGCTCTCCCCTCTCAATAAGCCAATCAAGCCTAATATTTCCATGGTAACATGGACAAACCACATGTAGGATATCTTTAAAATGAATGTAAATGTGGCCTGGGATAGTACTACTAGAACAGCGGGTATTGGCACCAATTTAAGAGATCACATCGGTGATTTTAACACAACAATCTCAGTTGTAGTAAATCCTCATTCTGCTCCATGGAAACCTTTTACATTGACTTTTAACAATAGCACATATATGAACGATTTCAAGGTTATACACACAGTGAGAGAAACAAATAGAGTAGCGGATACTTTAGCAAAATTATCCCTAACTCAGCATGTTAATAGAGTATGGAGCAACGCGGAGCTCCCCATCAAAATGTAGAGCCTCTTTACCCTGGACAAGATCAAACACCGGACATCAGAATTGTTCAGAACGGATGCTACAAATTATATTCTTTTTCTATGTTTGTAGGATTCTCACTAATCTACTCAGAGGCTGACCACTTGATTGTTTGCTTTTGTTATCAATGATCTGGAGCAACCATTTTTGGCTGAATCCTAGCATTTTTTTCTACTTACCATACTTCACTTTGAACATACCACCACATCGATTTTGGTTGCATTACTGCTAAGGATTATCCTAGCTATCTGCTCAGAGAAGTGGTGCATTTTGATCATCCGATGAACATGATTACCTCTTTAAACTTTTGGTTTATATGGCTAATCATTCTCATCTTTTCCCTGATTTCTCTACATTGTAATCTACTCCACTTTTTCTTAACACCCGACTACTGAGGTCCAACAAAACTAGAGTCAACACGGGGTGTGGAGACTTCTCTGATTTGGAACACCTCAGTTTAGTTTTTTCACAGCTTATTGTACTGTCCATATTACTTAGGTTTTAAATCTTCAATTTTACATCTGTAAGTACTCTGGTTTGGTTAATTTTGAAAGGTAAGGGGTGCCTAATAAAACTCCCCCACCAAACAAGGTGGTTCCACCGAACGAAATTTTTGTTGTGAAAACATGTATTTATTTTATACAGTATACTAGTATATCACAAGGTTTTGTGTGTTTTTTTTAACTCCTGTATGACTTATCATTTTTTTAGTATTTATTTTACTCCCCATTCCCATCTCCATTTGCACTCTTGCTTTTTCGACACTAATCTTTATTAAAATTTGACCACATATTTGAATAAATATATAAACCATAATATTATCGTACATGGTATTGTTTAATTCGTCATAACAAGTAGTTTTTGAATATTAACTTTTTATTTTCCGTTATTATACATTGGTAAAGATATTAACGGTCAAACATGTTTTTTTGAACATCATGATAATGATTGTTGAACCAATAGAGTTGGGACGGAGGGAGTAATTGGTTCGATTAGTTGATTAACTAATCGTTATTCTAAAAGTTTCATTTTGTGAAGTTTTTATGGTAAATAGTTAATAGTTGTTTTATATAAATATTTATGATTAACATATAAAATGTTAAAAGTTAATCCAAAAAACCAGCTCTCATTAACCCTTTTATTTTATTGAAAAATATATTTTTTCAACTAACTAAAATTTCAATTGTCAAGCACTTTTCCAATCTTGTTTGACTAAAATAAAAGTAAAAAATCAGGTGAGAAATTGATTACAAAACACCTTCGTAGTAGTCTTTTTTTGAGACAGATATGCACAATTTATGCACGGAAATTTTTTTCTAATATTTGGTTAATATTTATTAATTGTTAAGTTATGTCAAATAAAAATTTGGTTCATTTTCAACTACCGACCTGTAGGAGGAAAGGACCTTAAACAAACAAACCTCAAGCAGCTTCTTCCTGGTGCAACGGAACATCGTGTATTAGACCAAGTCTAACCGAATGAGCGTGGTTAAGAGGCAGATTTGGGCGAGGATGATTTCGCCGCCGCAGAGGAACCTCAAGTTGCCGAGGTGAGCGTCGATGGTGTTTGAGGGAATCGAAGAGTCCGGTGACGGCGTTTTTCACCTTGGGGTAGATGACGTCGTTCCATATTTTATCTTGTCAGTGCGAGGTCAATTGAATGGTTGCCGATGATGTTGAAGTACTCCATGATGTCGTAGTCTGCCGCAAGGAACAAGAATTTGGAGACGAGGTGGACATAGTTGTTGACAGTATCGGATGGGGCTATTTGGTCTATGATAATATGCATAGGAGGTCCACAGGGATTTCACGGTGGACATGACAGGTCCCAGAAGCTGACGAAAGAGGGGGCGTCGAGAATAGGGCTGGAATCCTCTGCGCGGGACATGGTTGAGAGAAGCGATTTCTTCTGCCAGGAATTGGAAATGGTGGAGGAGAGAGGCGTCGTTCTCCTGAGTGTGAAGGCGGTCGCGCTGGAGGATGCAGTGGCGGACGCCATTTTTCCAGGTTGGGTTTGGGTGTTGGCAGTTATTGTGATGGGTTTGGGGTTCATTAATTTTCTCGTGGCAGTGGGAAGCATGAGAACAACTAGTATATCGTCCTAAAAATTTATCATACTTGAATTATATTTATTCATTTTCAAGTATATTTATTAATGTTTTATTAAAAATTTTTTTTTGCATAATTTCCTCCTCAACCAAGAATTAATAGAAAGAGCGTACAAAGAAGAAGCATGACTTGAACACCCACAAAAAAATGAAACTAGTATAATAGAGTTATGATGAGATCAAGTTAGGCCCTGTTCGTTCTCCAGGGCTTATATGCAATTCATTTCAGTTCAAATCAGTTAATTTCGTTCTGGTGTAAATATAATTTTGTGAAATTTAACTTAATTTTGTCATACATTACTATTTTTCAACACTTATTTTTTGTCCACTTCAGTTAAATCAAATCAGATCATATGAGATAACTCCAAAGAATAGGACATTCGTTCCATATATAAGAAGAACGCCTTGCGGCAAAAGATCTTTATAAAGTAAATGAAATTAACTATAAAGTAAAAATAGTTGAAGAGTATTTTAAAGAAGAAAAGGGTGCGCATGTTGCACGGTTTATGCTCAATAATATCCTTATCAAATTGATGTTTAAACAAGACTCTAAAATATATTTTCTTGATGTTGAAGAAAAAAAATATCGCCTTTAAATATAACCATTTTGTCCATTCATTACTAGAAAATGGATGTAAAATAGGCATGAACGTCTTATGAAATGCGCTTTACATTGGTCTTTAGAGTAAAAGAATGATTTAGTAGTGTCACATTAATATAACGAGCAAGAATAACAGAAAACGAGATAGACACAAAACGAAAGATAAAACAACATTATCCCAATATTACAATGAGTTTTTAATAATAAAAAACATACACGCATTACAATGAAAGGTTTTGATAAAACCGTACAGTTTTATTCAAATAAAAACACACACTAGCTTTGCCCTAGCTATTAAAATTAAACTACAACGTGATATAAACTAGAATAAATCTAGAAAATAGCATAAATCACCTCGGTCTTCTAACCCAGGAAAAATTGGTAAGTCGCAACATTCTTCTCACACCGGCCACACAGGCAGAGGTGGTGATACGGCATGATCACCATCATCACCTCCTTCATGCCGCAACAGAGGTAGGAATCTTATTGCTCAGAATGAAAATTTCCTTATAGACTTTAGGACCGTATTCCTTTTAGACTTTAGTTTGTAACCTTGTATATTGTAATCTTCATAATTGGTGAAATGTATTATTGATATGACATCAATGGTACAATATTGATTTAGACGCGCCATTGATGTAATTCATATTAACATTGAATATAACAGAATACATTATTTATGAAGTTAGTTTCTTCTATTCATTCCATTTTTTCCAAAGAAACATAAGTTAATGAAATTATAAGTTAACCTTTGAATGCACCATGAATGCACAACATTATTATTATTGTTATTATTATTATTATATAACAGTAGGAAAATAATCATTTAGACAAAGGTTACATTTTTCCATGATTATCATTAGCACGTTCTTCATCATCCGATGAATCCAGGGCTCCAAATAATTATATGTTGTATGCGTGATGTGGTTTTTCATTTCCACGAGCAATGATTTTACTCGGCGGTGTTGTGTTTTTTCAAATTTGTGATTTTTTTGTGATTTTTTAAATTTCTTTAAATTTATACATTTTTCATAAAAGAGACAATTAAATACATACTGAAACCATATGAAGGGTCGTTTAATCTCTAATTAATTTTTAGAAAAAAATGAGCATGCATCATGCAAAAAAATTTAAATTGGCATGCTCAATGCTTGCACGTGATATGTAATATGTCAAGTAAATATAAAAGAATGGTTTTAAAAAAAATTAATTTTCTCTATGGTTTATTTTTTGAATGCCGAGGGAATAGATGATGCATGTACAACTTATTATTATATAAAGGTAGCAGAATAATCATTTGGACAAAAGTTACATTTTCACTGAGACTGTCATAAGCATTGTCTTCACCGTTTGATGAACCTAATAACTCCAAATAATCTTCCAAGATAAATTTATGAAGGACACACCGACTTCTACGTCCTTTAACATTTAAATTCTTAAATTTGGATCAACCATTTATTATCTGTACAACATATCTATATCAAAGTACATAAGCATTTTTCAATTAAATATGGTTGAGACTCTGTATCGTGGTTGCAATGACACGAGCTACATCCTCCTGCAAGAGATATTTCTCTGCAGGTCCAATGAATACATGCTTTGGTGAAGTCTAGTGTTGTTGTAGCAATTCACGTTCAAGTAGGTGAGATTCACAAGGTTCACCACAAAATTTATTTATTTTCATTCGTTCATTAAACACTAGTAGAGGATGGCCTATTAAACGCAGTTATATCAGAACAGAAAAGACACTTTTGAAGTGTCTTCCTTGGTTCTGCCTTCGCTTGAAATCAATCAATGTCGGTTAAAAAACTGCCTTCAATGGGGTCCGAATTTCAGTTCCGAATTCGGAACTCATTTTGGGGCTTTTAAAAGAAAGATTACTAGAAAACTCAGATTACCTAAGCTTTTCGATAAAAAGCAAAGAAAAACAGGGTTAAAAAATAGATTTGCCGACTTGAAACAACCAATACAAACATCAAAATATTTTCCTAAGAATAACAAACATTAAGTTCTGGGCATCAAAATTAAGAACAACAAACATTATCTGAACTTTAACGGCCAGATCTAGACTTTAACAACAAACGGGGCCTAGCGGTGGTGGAGGCGACACCATAGAGGAGCTTTGCAGTTGTGGAGTCATCGTGGCGTATGGACTTCCCGGCAGAGCGCTTTGCAGCGGTGGAGGCGAGACTTCTCAGTGGAGGGGTTTGTCGGAGGTGGAGGCGAGGCTTCTCGGCTGTGCTGGAAAGCCGCGGTGGTGGAGGGCGACGCGGCGGGAGGGAGATGAGGGCGGGAGGGAGAGTATAGCGATGGAGGGTGGACAGGAGAGAGAGAGGAGAGAAGTGAGTTCCGAGATTAGGGTTTAGTTTGAAGGGTGGGCAACGGTAGTGTGCTTTGGAGTGCTCAAAAATTTGCCAACGGAAGAAGAGAGAATACCATGCTATTTATACTTAGGCCAATAAATAAAACAAAGGTAGCCAATTAAATGCACTTCTACAATAGACAACCTTTAATTGATACCCATTAAAGGAGGTTCTTCGATTAAAAACACTCTTTAAAACTGCCGACGTGACTTGGAAGGGGGTTTTGAGTTCGGAACCTCTTTCGGATCCTAATATTTCCCGAGGAACCGCCTTTGATTTGGTGCCTTTAACCGCCCCTTCTCTACTAGCGCGTGTGTGTGTATATATAAATGATGAAATGAAATATTAAGTGAAATCATTTAAGAAGACTCTTTGTCTCTAGTTATTTTTAAGTAATTAATAAAGGATAGGAACGATTCTTGCACGATATTATCATCGATGCTGTTTTTGTTATTATTGTTATTATCATGAAAAAATTAGGAAATTAGTATCGGTAATAAAATAATGATTGAGATAAATTATTTTAAACGAAAAAAATTATAATTAGAACGGGATAGTTTTGGTTGAATAAAGAATATACATTCAATTTGCACTTATTCATGATACGGAATTCTGAAAAACTTGTGCTATTTATTTTTATAAGATAAACTCATGTGAGTCAGTCCCACTATAATTTATGGTGAGACAAAAGATTAAGTAAAGTTTTAAAAAATTTAAAAAGTACCCTCATCTATTACATATAAATAATTTTACTTAGACCCCGCCTCACCATAACATTGAGTGAGACCGTCTCACCCAAGACCTTGTATTATTTTATAGAGTATCACTTGCTTTTATGTGTTTTCTTTTAAGTACGGTATGACAAATGAATTTTTCTTACTATTGAACTTCACTGATTTGACAATTAATTATGATAAATTGTTTTTTTTACAAAATATAATTATTAATATTAAAATGTAAAAAGTTAATCCAAAAACCTGTTCTCATTAACCTTTTCCTTTTGTGGAAAATATAGTTT
>JAULKM010169459.1:0-15796 GCA_032355605.1 Rubia tinctorum | reverse complement strand
AAGAGACTCTTGAGTGGTCTCTTGTTAAGAGACCACTGTTAAGAGACCACTCAAGAGACCCCCACTGTGGGAATTTTTGGTCTCTTAAGTTGTCTCTTAAAATTAAGAGACCACCACTGTACATGCCCTAAGACTATTATCATATTATATGTCGTTGAATTCATCATAACATGAATTTTTTTATTGTATAAAATTCTGAATTTCTTTTACACACACAAATAAAGATATTAATAGTTAAAAATTAATGCAGTTGTCTTTCAAAGGTCAAACTAAGCAATGCGGGACGGAGGGAGTAGTCCCCTAGCAAGGCTATGTTATCCCCATGTCCTAATGAAATTTATCTTAATTGAGGGGCGTTTGGTTGAGTGAAAAGGAATGGTATCGGAAAGGAAAGGAAAGGAAAAGAAAGAAAGAAATGAATGATATTGGTTTTTTTAAACTTTTTGGTTCAGCAATGCAAAAAAAATCATTCCCTTTTATTTTTAGCTGTTTGATTCAAGAATATGAAATAAATTTTGATTTCTAATACAATATTTATAAACAAGTTAGTCAAGTGAATTACCTTAATAGCATGGAACTAATCAACAAAAATAATAAATTAAATTATTTATATTTTAAAACAATATATATCTATATGTTAAAATATTCAAAATTTGATTTTAAAACATTTTTACTCAATTTTTTAAGGCGGGCCCTTTTATTTTTATTCTTTTAAAATATAAGGTCATATGTCATATATTTTTAAATATAAGGTTACATGTTCTATTAAAATCATGGATTATTTTGTATTATAAATGAATAGTATGAACAGTAATCAGTAAAAATGAACATTATTTTTTAACATTAATTATGAACAGTAATTATGAACAGTAAAAATGAACAGTAAAATAATAGTAATCATTCATTTTACAGTAAACAATAAATAGTAATTTAAAATAATACCTTGTTTATTGAATTAATTATTGATTGAATATGATTTCAGGTTGGGGGACATAAACCTATCTATAAAACTGATGAACTGTGGGAGGTTTTATCAGAGTGTAGAGTTGTGGAGGTTTGATAGTTGTGAAAGGCTGCCAGTGACGTATTAGGCACCAAATCCAACCAGACAAAGCTCGGTGGTAAGACCCAGACACCACCAAACTTCATTCAACCAGCCGATGGCAGGATCCACTCTCCACCCATGGATTTGAAATCCGAATTTCAAACATGTAATAGATTAGAAGTTTGTGTATAAATAAGGGATTGCATTGCCATTGTTAGGCACGCTGCAATCAGCCTTTCACAATTATCAAACCTCCACAACTCTACACTCTGATAAAACCTCCCACAGTTCATCAGTTTTATAAATAGGTTTATGTCCGCCCAGCCGAAAATCATATTCAATCAATAATTAATTCAATAAACAAGGTATTGTTTTAAATTACTATTTATTGTTTCTATTTTACTGTTTATTAGTAAAATGAATGATTACTATTATCTTATTGTTCATTTTTACTATTCATAATTACTGTTCATAATTACTGTTCAAAATACTATTCATTTTTACGGATTACTGTTCATACTATTAATTTATAGTACAAAATAATCTATGATTTTAATAGAACAAACGATCCTATTTATAGGTTTTACAATATACCTAATTACAAATCTAAAAAAAGGAAATTATTATTGGGCTAGTTAATTTGGTTTTCATATTCGGCGTTCTATTCTTTAATTTAAACCTCCACAACTCTACACTATGATAGAACCTCCCACAGTTCATCAGTTTTATAGATATGTTTATGTCCCCCCAGCCTGAAATCGTATTCAATCAATAATTAATTCAATAAACAAGGAATTATTTTAAATTACTATTTATTGTTTCTATTTTACTGTTTACTATAAAATGAATGATTACTATTATCTTATTGTTCATTGTTACTATTCATAATTACTGTTCATAATTACTGTTCATTTTTACGGATTATTGTTCATACTATTCATTTATAATGCAAAATAATCCATGATTTTAATAGAACAAAACGATCCTTTGCTAATTTGGTATCAGAGCCATGGTTATGTATGATAAGATTTTATTCATTTGAATATGAATCAGAAAATCTTTTCTGGAATACTAACTTATTACGGATTATACTTAAAGTTTGCCTTAGGATACATTCATTTAGCGTTGGTCAGTACCCGGAGCCAAGTAAGACCGTTGGTCAGCCCAAAATGTTAGGGTGATCCCGACAAGGTATAGGTATGGTCCCGATAGATGCATCATTCTTAAGTGCATACTAGAAGTTAATCTCAAAATAAGTTAATATGACAGACATGATTAGAAGATTTTTATTCGGTGAAATGAATCTTAGACATTCATCCACATCATCATCAACATCCAATGTATTACAAAGTCATGAATTACAACAGATTTTACCAGAACAAGATATTAAAACAGTATACCAAAAAGGAATATTAGAATTTAGTAAGTCATATGCAATAAAAGTACATGAAGAAATACTGCCAATGAATCAGGAATTTCAATCAATAAAACTACTATATGAAAAGGCAATTAATCATTATGTAATGAAAAATTACAAATTTATTCACTATGGTTTAATTCAAGTAGCTTTACATCAATTAGTAAGACTAGGGATAGACGCTCCAATATTTATGGCACTAAGGGATGATAGATTAATAGATTATAAGGACTCATTGTTATCAATGGTCCAAACCAATATTTGTAATGGAACAGTTAGGTTTGATTGTATACCTAATTTTTCCGTTAGTTTAACAGATTCAAATATTATAGATTCACTAAAACTAGATATTCAATTACAGCAGAATAAAACTATAGATAATACTGAAATTTTTGTATTAATTTATAGAATTTTTTTAGAATTTATAAGTCAATCATTCCAATAGCACTAAAATTAGACCCAACACATAGAGATGAATCAATATTTGTAATATCAGAATCAGATAATACTAGAGTAGAAACTCCAA
The DNA here is from genome assembly GCA_032355605.1 of Rubia tinctorum. NCBI lineage: Eukaryota > Viridiplantae > Streptophyta > Magnoliopsida > Gentianales > Rubiaceae > Rubia > Rubia tinctorum. The sequence continues at coordinate 12,808 of JAULKM010169459.1, read as the reverse complement.
AATTGTTAAAATGGGATGAAATAACAATTTCAGAAGAAGTAGTAGCAGAAAGACCACTAATTAGATAAAGGAATAAAAGGATTACAGAATCATCATCAGTTCAAGAGCAAAATGATGGAAAATTATTAATAAAATTTAATAGAACTATATCTAATATATTTCCATATAGCATATCTAAGGAACCTAGATATTATGTAAGACTACCATCTAGACAATCAACCTCAAACGTCCCACTAAATTTTCAAGATTCCAAAGTTAGATATTCCAATCCTTTACCTGAAATAATTCCAGATGTAAACTCACAATATGAATCCCCTACACAAAGTGAAATGAAATTTTAAGAATTACATATGATGAAAAGTGATAAACAGGTAAGCACTGATAAAGAATACATAAACAAAAACTATTATAGTTTAGAAAACAATCAGATTCTATTATGGTTTGAAAACCTTGATATAGATTTAAGAAATAATATAAAAACTAAATTTTGTGAAGAATTAAACAAATTAGGAATTAGTAGAATGAATTTTTTTGATTGGTTACAATATTATTTAGAAAAGGAACAAGTAATACAAAACAAAAATAAATTAGTAGAAATTCTTATAATTAATGTTCAAACAAATTTATTTAAAAAATGGAAATTACAAAATAATATGGTCATAAGTTCAATCCACCCTCCATTACATAATCTAAAAATTAATGTAAACAATGAAAAAATAATAGCATCACCTTTTAAGGCAGGAAAAGAAGCAATACAACCTGTAACTACAGAAGATATCAAAAAGGTATATCAACAAAATAATTATTCAAACCAAATATTACATACTATAGCAGAACAATTAGATTTAATATCAACTAAAGTAGATAATAGAGAAACAAGATTTCCAAACGAAATATCTAAACCTTATTTTCAAGCTGCACCATTTACTAGAAGTATTGAAAATTCAATTTCATGGATAAAGAAGGATCAAGCTAGTACTTCAAAAACTATAGGAGTAATATCTCAAATAAATGATAGAAATTCAACTAGTCCAAATAATGAATCATCTGAAACGGATGATGAATTAAATAATCAATTAGAAGAAATAGAAAACAAATTTACAAATAATCCTCAAAATACTCAACAACAACCTAAGTTAGAAATAAATAAGTTACGAGCACCAAGATTTAAGAAAGATTGGAGAAAAGATAGCACAAAACCTTATTACCCAAGACCATCCCCACCAAATATTCAATTTGAAGAAAAAAGACAAATATTAAATAGTTATGATGGTCAATCGGTATATCAATGGAATATTGATGGATTTTCAGAATATCAAATATTAAATCTTCTTCAGGAAATGGGTATGGCAAGAATGACATAAAACCAAGATACATATTACAGAACCCCAATTAGTAGCACTATTAGTTACAGGATTTACTGGACTATTAAAAGGATGGTGGGATAATAATCTTACCTTAGAAGAAAAACAATCAATTATGAATCATGAAATAGAAGAACCTGTAGGAGAAGGAGAAAACATTTCATGGGTCATGACTCAAGATGGATCAACTTTTCTAATATATGTAATTTCAATGAATTTCATAGGAAATCCTAATGAAGAATTAACTAGTTCAAAAATATTCTTAACAAATTTAAGATGTTCAACTTTAACAGATTTTAAATGGTATAAAGATATGTTTTTAACCCAAGTATTAAGAAGAACTGATTCCAGTGCACCATTTTGGAAAAAGGTTTATTACAGGATTACCAAATTTGTTTTCAGAAAGAATAATTACAATTTTTTTCCAGAAAGAATAATTACAAATTTACAAAAATAATTAGGAGTTGAGAAAATAGATTATACTAGTATAACATTTGGTCAAATAGTTTCTTTTGTTAAAAAAGAAGCCCTTACTTTATGCCACGATTTGAAAATTCAACGTAAATATGGATCTGAGAAAAAGGAAATGGGATCATTCTGTCAACAATTTGGTATCACAGGTATTAAGCCTCCTTCATCGGGATATAAAAGAGCTTTTAAAAGGAATAAATGGTTTTCAAAACAAAAATATTATGAAAATAATTTTTAAAAAAAAATCATAGTAAAGAAAGGAATTCTAAGAAAAATAATAAATACAAAAAAATAAATGTTTTAAAAGTAAAAAAATGGACATACGGCAGCTTATTGGAAAACAGAAAAGAAAATTAATTCATTATTCAAATATGAAAAATAATTAAGAACGAAACTAATGTCTTTATTAATAGATAGTTCAGAAGAAGAACGGTTAGAAAATAGTTCAGACTCATCATATTCAGATAAAAATATTACGTGTCAATGTAAATTACCAACTATCAATATGTTAAAAACTCCACTTAGTAAAAAAGAAATTTTAGAAGTAATAGATAAATTTGAAATAAATGATAACAAACAAGAATTTATTGATAGACTAAAAACATTGGTAATGGAAGAACAAAATGTGTCAAAGATACCACATATACAAGAACCCTTTAGGCTAAGTAAAATGATTTCAAAATATACTCAGAATTAGATTATAAGAAGAATATAATAAAATCAAACGATTTAAGAGGTGAAATAAATGGATTAAAGAGTGATATAAAAATAATAAAAGAAGAATTAATTATGTTAAAAGAAAAGGATTTAGAATTAGAATTAGAATTAAAAATAGTCACTAATAATTTAGATAAACCAAGAAGTTAAAAATTGGGAATAGAAATACAATATAAAATTCCAGCAGATGATCAATTTATTAATGTAATTAATAGAGTTAATATAGAAAATTGGTACTTAATAGTAACTATAGGAATTGAGGATGTTAAAATTAATGTAATAGCATTAATAGACAGCGGAGCAGATCAGTCATGTCTTAGAGCAAGACTAATTCCAAGTAAATATTTAGAAAAAACTAATGAAAGATTAAAAGTAGCAAATGGAACTGCTATGAGAATAAATAAAAAATTACCAAATGGATATATATGTAATAATAATTATTGCATTAAACATTCATTTTTAATATTAGAAGAAGTACTATATGAATCAGTATTAAGAAATCCTTTTTTAGATCAGATAACTCCATTCAAGAAAACACTACAAGGATTAACAACTAAAGTACTAGGAAAAAAGTTATTATTTTCATTTTTAAATCACCTAGTCAAATTGAATTAAAATTATTACAAGATAATTCAGTATATAGAAAGATATATTTATTAAATAATAAAAAGAAAGAGATAATGAGTTTAAAAGAAGAATTAGAATATTAAAAAATAGAAGAACAAATAAGAAATAAATTAATTCATGATAGAATTAAAAATCTCAGAACAACATTTCAAAAAAAAGTTTGTTCAAGTCACCCAAATGATTTTTGGGAAAGAAAGAAACACAATGTAAGTTTACCATTCGAAAAGGATTTTGAAGAAGAAAATATTCTAAAAAAGGCTAGACCGATTCAAATGAATACTAAAATTGTAGAATTATGTAAATAAAAAATTCAAAAGTCATTTAGAAAACAAATTAATAAGAAAGAGCAAATCTCCATGGAGTTGTTTTGCATTTTATGTTAATAAACAAGCTGAAAAAGAAAGAGGAATTCCTAGATTATTTATAAATTATAAACCATTAAATAAAGTATTACAGTGGATTAGGTATCCTATTCCAAATAAAAGAGATTTATTAAAAAGATTATTTAATGCTAAAATATTTTCAAAATTTGATTTAAAGTCAGGATATTGGAAAATTTAAATAAGTGAAAAATACAAATATAAAACAACATTTGAAGTTCGGACAATATGAATGGAATGTCATGCCATTTGGATTTAAAAAATGCACCATCAGAATTTCAAATAATTATGAATGAAATCTTTAATGCATATTTAACATTTGTAATTGTTTTAAGTAGATGACATACTAGTTTATTCAGCATCATTAGAAAGGCATTTTAAACATTTAGAAATAATATTAAAGGTTATCAAGAAAAATGGTCCAGTAATTTTAGAACCAAAAATGCAATTATTTCAGACAAAAATAAGATTTTTAGGTCATATCATTCATTTAGGAAAAATTACCCTTATTCAAAGAGCTATAGAATTTGTAGATAAATTTCCAGATGAAATTAAAGATAAAAATCAATTACAAAGATTTTTAGCATGTTTAAATTATATATCTGATTTTCCCCGAAATTAAGAATTATTTGTAAACCATTATATGAAAGATTAAAGAAAAATCCACCAATATGGAATGATGAGCATACTAATATAATTAAAGAAGTAAAACTAAAAGCAAAGTCTCTACCATGTTTAGGTATTCCAAATCCGGATGCGTTTATGATAGTTCAGACATATGCATCCAACATAGGTTATGGAGGCATTTTAACCCAAGTACATTCATCAGTATAGTCAATAATTAGATATCACTCAGGATTATGGATAGGAGCACAAGTAAATTATTCAACGGTTAAAAAAGAAGTTTTATCAATAGTTATATGTATTTCAAAATTTCAAGATGATTTATATGATAAAAAATGTTTGTTAAAAATTGATTGTAAATCAGCAAAAGAGATTTTACAAAAGGATGTTAAAAATTTAGTTTCAAAACAAAATTTTGTCAGATGGCAAGCCATACTTTCAGTCTTTGATTTGATATTGAATTTATTAAAGGAAAAGATAATTCAATTCCAGAATTTTTAACTCGTGAATTCCTTATAGGAAAACATGAGTAAATCCCCGAATTCAGGAAGTTCTTCAAGTTCAACGACAGCAAGATATTATGATATTAGAACTACGATACCCAAGCCCCTTATTCCTCAAGTACCCACTTCAGATTTCCCACCATTAAACTATTCCAATGTGGCTCAATCTCCTTATTCCAAACTAATCCATACTTCAATCCTACGCCCACAATATACAGTTTTAACTCCAAATAATCCCAAAAATAGTCAGTCCATTCCACAAGACCAGCTCACTACTTCACAAGCCCAGTCAGCCACCTATTTCTTAAAATCCAATCCAGAATATATATTACAAACCCATTTCCAGACTAAGCCAGAAATTCCTAAACTAAAATCTTATGTAGCAACCTTATTCCTACCTCAATGCCAATGGATCGCAGGAGATATTCAAAAAACCCAACAAAATTATGAACTTATTTGGGTAGACACCAATTCCATAGATATTCAACACATCCACAATAAAAATGATCCAAATAGGATAGACTATTCAAAAATATATATTAAGCAAGTTCTTCATCCAAGGCAGTTTACCAATATTCATTCAAATCGAAACTTTTCAGTCCAATTTATTCCACAAGGATTCAATTATGCAGAATATATTCAAGCCTGGTTTAAAACCTTTTATTTTTATCATTCGACCATTCCTGGTTCATTAATTTTCATCCACGATTCAATAAAGATGTTCCTATGTGGTTCTTTGATTGTTTCAAGAACTTTGGACCAGTTAAAAAAAATCTATCTTTCAGCAGTATTAGAATGATATGATATGTTCCACAAAATCAGCACAACTGAAGATTTCAGAAAGCTATTCCTTTTCCATTCTAGTTTTAGGGTTCCATGGATCTTTGCATGTAGCTTTCAAATTAAACCAGTACATTCAAACACCCCATGTGCATTAGTTAGGAAATTCAAAGTTAAATGGTGGAACAATTACAATAATGAATTTTGTTCCTCGAAGGCGGTTATTCATTTCTTACAAACTGGACAAAAGCTCAAAATCCAGTTTCCACAACCAAACAGGCAACTTCAAAATCCTATTCAAATAGCATTACAACACGACAGCCAACAAATTGAGGTTCAACCAACAAATCCAGTAGCAACAACAACTCCGACAACAATATCTCATTCCAGAACCCTGGAGATAGTCAACATTGAATATGATGAAGAATTCAAAAATGTGTTAGAAATTTACAGGTCCATAAAGAAGAAAGAAAAACTCAAGGAAGAAATCAAGATAGAAGATTTAGAAGACCCATTTGGCGGCCAATGGCCCAAGATCCATTTGAATTTTGAAGGATGTAAGCAATGATGTATTCAAGTGAAATAATTCAAGCCAAGATGTAAGCCATGACGTATTAAAAAGCTAAGTCAAGGAGTCAACAGTGGAGGGCCCAAATTCCACCCAAAAACCTATTTATTCAAGCAGACACAACTCAGTGGTGAGACCCAGACACCACCAAACTTCATTCCAGCAGCCGGTAGGGGACCCTTTCTCCACTTGCAGATTTCAACTCCGGATCTCAAAATTTTTATATGATGTAATAACATAGGAATTTTTGTGTACAAATAGGTAGCTTCATTCAATATGAAAGGCACGCTGCAATTAGCACCTTCACATTCTCAAAACTCCACAGCTCTACACTCTGATAGAACCTCCCACAATTCATCAGTTTTATAGATCAGGATATGTCCCGAAGCCTAAAATTGAGTTCAATTGTCATTTAATTCAATAGTCAAGGTACTATTTCATAAATAAATTGCATTTTTATCTAAATTATGCTTTTACTGTATATTTTAATGATTATTATTTTAATGTTCATTTTTACTATTCATGATTACTATTTGTAAGTACTGTTCATTTTTACTATTCGTAATTATTGTTCCTAATTACTATTCAGGATTACAGTTCATAATTACTATTCAGGATTACTGTTCATAATTACTGTTCAATATTACTGTTTATTTCTAATACAAAATAATTGATGATTTTAATAAAACAAAATGATCCAATCTTTGCTTCAAAATAACAGCCACATGCGTATGAATGACAAAAGGCAAGAATTGAATGCACTTTATTATCAGGGATACATCTCCTCAAAACTTGATCAACACAATGTTTCCACAAAAAGGATCATCCCACACATAATATTTAACATCACTTCTTAGCTTATGTTTTTGAGCCTTTGGAAAATGGGGAGAGAATTTGCTGGAGACAAGAAAATTCACAATGTCAGCATACCACGGTTGGAGGATCCCGATAGATAACATTTTTTCATCAGAAACTCCTCCCGTATATGTTCCGTCATTGGTGACATTACCTCAAACTTTTAGTATGGAACCAACCGACACAAATGATTGGCTACAAGGTTCTCCGTACCCTTCTTATCTAAGACCTCTAAGTCAAACTTGCTCAAAAGTAAAATCCATCTAATCAATCTCGGCATGGCCTCTTTTTTCCTCATCAAGTGATGAAGCGCTGCATGGTCAGTGTACACAATAACTTTGGTACCAAGCAAATAAGATCAATTTTTTTAAGAGAATACCACCACTAGAAATTCTTTTTCTGTTGTTGAGTAGTTCCTTTGGGCCTCGTTAAAAGGCATTGATGCATATTGGATGGCGTGAGCCACTCTCCCCACTCTTTGACCAACCATCGCTCCAATGGCGTAATCACTTGCATTGCAAATGATCTCAAAGGGGATTGACCAATCGAGGGGTTTAATGATTGGGGAAAAAACTAACCTTTCTTTAAATAAATTAAAGGCCCCTTTACAACCATCTTCCACAAAAAATTCCATCTCCTTTTTCAATAACTTGCACAAAGGAGATGCAATCTTGGAGAAATCCTTGATGAACCGGCTATAAAATCCTACATGAGCAAGAAAAGAGTGCAGTTCACGCACATTAGTGGGATAAGGCAAAGTTTAAAATTTTCCTATCTTTCCCTTGTTTACCTCAATACCCTTAGAGGAGATAATGTGGCTTAATAAAATTCCTTGTTCTACCATAAAATGACATTTCCCGGAATTTAACACAATATTTGTACCAATGCAAGGCTTAAGAACTTGTGCTAAATTTTCTAAACAATTGTCAAAAGAATTATCATGAACGGTAAAATCATCCATGATTACTTCAACAAAAATTTCAACAAATTCCGAGAAAATGATTACCATACACATTTGGAAAGTAGCAAGGGCATTACATAGCCTAAAATGTATACACCGGTAAGCAAACGTACCAAAGGGGCACGTGAATGTGGTTTCTCTTTGTCCTATGGAGCTATGGCCACTGGAAAAAAAACCCTGAGTACCCATCCAAGAAGAAATAATATGGATGACTCGCGAGCCTCTCAAGAATTTGATAATTGAATGGTAATGGGAAGTGATTCTTTCGGGTTCCCGCAGTCAGCCTCCCGTAGTTAATGCAAACTAGCCACCCATTTTAGACACGAGTGGGCACCATTTAACCTTTCTCATTCTCAACTACCGTCGGAACCACTTGAGTTGGGCTCACCCATTTACTTTCCGAGATCGGATAAATCATCCCCGTTTGAAGCAATTTGAGAATCTCTGCCTTCACCACCTCAATCATAAGTGGATTTAAACAACGTTGGGGCTGTCGCATGGGTTTTGCATAATCTTTTAACAAGATTTAGTGCATGCAAGTGGATGGACTTATGACCTTGATGTCGGAAATAGTCCATCCAATTGCTTCCTTGTTTTCCCGCAACACCACCATTAACTTTTCCTCTTGCTCTTGAGTGAGCTTACTTGAAATGATGACCACGAGTGTTTCTCCTTCCCCAAGAAATGCATACTTGGGGTTACTTAGAAATGGTTTAAGTTCAATTATTGGGGATTTCACCATTAAAGGAAAGAGTTCCAGTTTTTGGACTCCGCTAAGGGTAGACGAAGAGGGTTCGAATTTATCCTTGGAAGCTAATTCAACTCCTCAAAGCTTTCCTTCCAGTTAGTGTTTATAGAATAAAAATCATATGAATATTAACTATCACATTCTTAATAAACTAACAAGGAATCATTACCACTTAATTCAAAAACATCTTGCACAACATCATCACCAACATCTAAAGCATGGAAAGAATATTCTTCATTAGGATACTTCAGAGAGTAATTTATTTTAAATTCTATTTTAATTCCATTGAATTACATGGTGAGGGTAGCATTATAAAAACCAATCATTGTCCTAGAAGTTTTCAAAAATTACACCCCCAACAAAATCGGAGCGATATGTTTATCATGCTCCATATCAAGGATATAGAAATCTGCGGGAATATTAAGGATCCCACCTCAAGCAACACATCCTTGATAATACCTTTAGGTTATGCACTAGAATGAACATGTAATTGGACAACCACCCCAGTTTTATGCAAAGTACCGAATTGAGGCTTTCATACAAAGAGTAACGAATCACATATATGGGTGCACCTAGATCAAGTATGGATTTTTCAAAGTGTGTGTTTCCCATCATGCAAGGGATGGTGAACATGCCGGGATCAATAAATTTAGGAGGTAACTACCTTTGACACAAAGTAGAGACATGCTCATTTTTTACTTTCTTTAGCTTATTTTCGGCTCTTTGCTTTCTATTCAGAACAAATAATTCCTTAAGAAATTTAGCATAACTAGGAATTTGTTAAATGGTATTCAAACGGGGAATATTTACCTCACATCTATGAAAGAATTCGTTGATATCCTTGGTGTCTCCCTTTCTCCATTTGTCCTTCAAAATATCTGGAACTGGTGGTTCCGGTACATGTGGAGAGATCTCTACCATCTTTACCTTTTTGTGAGAAAGGGATGAAGGCTCGGGAATGGATGTTAATTTGTCAATGGTGATCTTCTATTCCTTCTCATTTCCCTTCCTCATTTTGTCATTAATCACTCTCTCGGCCTCTTTCTCCACTTCTTTCTCAAATACTTCAACCTTAGTGGGTTTATTTTCAATGATTTCCTCCTTCCGGGAAGTGCTAACCTCCTTACAAATTTTCAAAGTGATGACACTCGAATTTTGTCGAGGTTTAAGCTCAGGCTGAGAATGAAGTTTCCCTGAATCACTTGTCCTCATTCGATTCAAGTTTTGAGCCATTTGGATGACCTACGTCTCTATTTTTATGCAAGAGTCGGTTTTCTCTTTGTGTTTCTCGGTCTTGTTCGCATATATAGTCAATTTTCCAATGGCTTGCATGATTTCCACCTTTGACATCCCCAAACTTTCACCTTGATTGTGGTGCTTATCACCAAGCCTTTGGTATTGAGGTTTTGGAGGCTGATATTGTTGTGGAGAAGGACGATAAGGTTGAACATTTTGACCCCCTTGTGCATTCCCATATCAGAGATTTAGGTGGACTTGGTTGCCCACATTGTAAGGCAGATTTTGGTAGCCTCCACCTCCTTGGTAGCCTTGATACCCTTGATTTTAGTATCCCTGGCCTCCTTGATATCCCATGGCACTCACCTCTTCCACAAAATGAAAATGGGATGGCCTTCAACATATGAAGCTCATCATTCACCCCTTCGGGAACCATCCCACTACTAACTATATAAAAGTCTAGAAGGTGTTTGTTTGGATCTTCCCCTTGCCTACCAGGAAAGGATGACAGCAAGTGTATCAATCCAGACTTTCTCAAAATGTATATTAGCTCCAACCGCCGGATATATGATGCACATTGATTGTTGCTCTAGATTGGGAGCCATAACCTCCATCAATGGAATTTTCCCCAACGGGATGTTCCCTCTTCCTCCTCCCAGAATTCCTTTTCATGTTCCTCTTGATGATCCATAGAGGTAGAAGGTTCAGCAAAATGGTCACTATGAGGGGTTTCATTCACACTTTCCAAAAAAAGCCTCCTAGCCCTTTTCAAGTTCAACTCTATCTCAGGGTCGTAGTGTTGGAGTACTTGTGAAGAGGCTCGAGTATGAACCATACGCCAAGAACTCAAACAATACATTTCCAAGCCAACCTAATATCAAATAAAAACCAAACTAAAAAATATTCACAACTAGCACATATTCACACATAATATTCCCAAACACTTAAAAAAACATGCCTCTTACCTAGTAGTGGCAGCAAAATTTGGGAGGTGGTTGTCGTACCTCTAAAAGTTACAATTTATAAGCCCTAAGTACTTACTAAATAAAATTAAGTAGATAGTGGCAAATCGGGGTCATCCATAAAGAAGAGGAATTTTCCTATGGATTTTCACATATAAAGGTGAATACTACACTAGATGTAAGGATATGCACATATAAAAGCTTGTAAAGAGGGGGGGTTTTGTTGGTTTTTCTAAGTTATGAATTTAAAGACAAGTTAACTAGTATGCAATGTAAATCTACTAAATATGCAACAAACTACTAGGAAGAGATTAAACACAAGTTACGGGACCTTTGGCACAATTGATTTCCACATCCAAACTTCTTATCTATCAATAAACATACAACATATTCAATACTTTTACTACTCGTTGTGAAGATAAATATTATATCCTTCTTTGAAAGTAGTTTACAAGAGTGAATTCGACATCTCTTGCTAAAGCTCAGTAATGATACCTTTAGTATATCAGCGCCTAAATGTATCCCATTAATGGCATTATTTATGAAGAATCAACAAGTTTGCTAACACTTATAAACTCTACACCGTATCTAAGCATTAAACCAATTCATACAGTTACGCAAGATTAGTACAGAATGTTCAACGTTTATAAACTTCTCATATTTGCTACACAAAACAAACATGACAAGGAATTCGACATTATCACATTCATCTATCATTTATCAAATCATCAACCATATTAGAATCTCTAATTAATACTCTTGGATTCCATATTTAAAAGAGAGGAAAATTAGCTACTTTCTCCTAACCTTAACAAGTAATTATACTAGCATTTCATATACTCAAACTTCCAACACCATTACTGTATTCAATAACCAAATTCAAAGCACAATAAATACACAATAGTAGATAATTAAATAGCTCACATATAGTTTTCAAGACATGGGCTTGGAAGCCTTAATCAATTTCTCCCAATACTAAGTTTAGCTACTATAATTCATACAAAACAACAATAGCAATTCAAATATAAAATCAAGATGAAACAAAGATGAAAATGGTAGAAAACAAGGGGTTTTAGAGCTGCAAGTCGGGAAGAAGAAGTTATGTGAAGGAGAGAGGATAAGATGGTATTTATAGTACAAAAATTCAAGAAAATTTATCTGGGCAGTGACCTGTCGTGACTCGTGACACAAGCGTCGCATCTCGCAACAGACAGAGTAAGCTGCTCTTCAACGTTTTCTTCTTCTCGTCTAAGTGTAGCCATCTCTCCTTCACATATTCAAGTCTTCATGGTCTTGATTGTATTCAAAAGTAGTCTTCATGGTCTTCAAAATTTTGAATTATTAACTTGTATCACAAAATTCCTTAGAAAAGTGATAAGAGCACAAAAGTCATCCTTAACTTTCCTAATAGAATTTCATGGTAAATTAGAGTATCTAAAGCATGACTTCTGACCAAAATGAGTACAAATGATCCCAATATCACCTTATAATATGGACACATAAGCCTTCTAGCCTTAATAAAGTTTAGCTCTATCTTTGGGTAGTAGTGTAGGGGTTCTTGTCAAGAGGATCTAGTACGAACCATACATCAATGACTAAAAATATATGTCTCCAAGCCAAATTAAGATCAAATAAAGACCAAATAAAAGCAAACTAACAAATATTCACAACTAGCACATATTCACAGATAATATGCCCAAACACATACAAATACATGTCTCTTCCCCGGGAACGGCGACAAATATTTTGAAGGTCGTCGCCATACAAGTTTTAAGCTCTAATTGCTTCCTAACTACAAATAAGTAGATAATGGCAAGTCGGGGTCCTCCACGAAGAAGAGGGATTTTCCTAAGGGTTTACACATATAAAGGTAAATACTAGACTAGATATATACATATACATATATATAATATAAGAAAGCATGTAAAAGGGGGTGGGGGTTTGGTTGGTTTTCTAAGTTATGAATTGAAAGACAACACAAATATCAAAGTAAACTAATTATGCTATTAGTC
>JAULKM010169450.1:0-15797 GCA_032355605.1 Rubia tinctorum | reverse complement strand
GAAAGCCTCAATTTGGGCACTTTGCATAAAACCGGGGTGGTTATCCAATTAGCCGATCGTTCTAGTGCATACCCTAAAGGTATTGTCAAGGATGTGTTGGTTATGGTGGATTCCTTATTATTCTTTGCGGATTTATATGTCCTTGATATGGAGTATGATAAACATGTCGCTCTAATTTTATTAGGGAGGCCAATTTTTAAAAATTCTAGGACAATGATTTATGTGCATAATGGTACCCTCACCATGGAATTCGATGGAATTAAAATAGAGTTTAACATAAATGACTCTATGAAGTATCTCGTTGAATAATATTCTTTCCATGTTTTAGATGTTGTTGATGATGGTGTGCAAGATGTTTTTTGAACTAAGTGGTGATGATTCCTTGTTAGTTTCTTTAGAATGTGATAGTCAAGATGTATACAATGTGTATTCTATGATCACTAACTTAAAGGAAATCTTTGAGGACTTGAATCAGCTTCAAAAGATGAGTTTGAACCCTCCTCCTCTGCCCTTAGAGGAATCCAAGAAATCGTACCTCTTGCCATCGTTAGTGAAAGCCTTGGTGATTGAGCTTAAACCTTTGTCAATTGACCTCAATTATGCATTTCTTCGGAGAAAGGAAATACTCCCGGTAATCATTTTGAGTAAACTTACCCAATAACAAGAGGAGAAGCTAATGGTGGTTTTGCAGGAGAACAAGGAACCAATTGGATGGACTATTTCCAACATCAAAGGTATAAGTCCATCCACTTGCATGCACCGAATATTGTTAGAAGATGATAAAAACCCATGCGACAACCCCAATGTCATTTAAATCCACCTATGATGGAGGTGGTGAAGGCAGAGATCCTCAAATTGCTTCAAGCATGGATGATTTATCCGATCTCGGATAGTAAGTGGGTGAGCCCAACTAAAGTGGTGCCAAATAATAGTGGAGTGATGGTAGTTGAGAATGAGAAAGGTGAAATGGTACCCACTCGTGTCCAAAATGGGTGGTTAGTTTGCATTGACTACTAGAGGCTAAATGTAGTAACTCGAAAGGATCACTTCCCATTTCCATTCATTGATCAAATGAGCTAGAGACTCATGATTCATTCATACTATTGTTTCTTGAATGGGTACTCAGGGTATTTTCAAGTAGTCATAGCTCTGGAGAACCAACAGAAAACCACCCTCTCATGCCCTTTTGGTACTTTTCTTAATAGCGTATGTCTTTCGAGCTATGTAATACCCCCACTACTTTCCAATGGTGTATGGTAAGCATCTTCTCGGAATTTATTGAAAATTTTATTGGAGTATTCATGGATGATTTCACCGTTCATGGTAATTCTTTTGATTTTTTAGTAATTTTAGCACAAGTTCTTAAGTGTTGCATTGATACTAATCTTGTGTTAAATTACTATAAATGTCATTTTATGGTAGAACAAGGCATTGTCTTAGGCAACATTGTCTCCTCTAAGGGTATTGAGTTAGACAAGAAAAAGATAGCACAATTGTCGTGCGCTCTTTTCTTGGTCATGGAGGATTATACTGCTGGTTCATCAAGGACTTTTTCAAAATAGCATCTCCTTTGTGCAAATTATTGCAAAAGGAGGTGGAATTTTTAGTGGAGGAGGGTCGTAAAGGGTCCTTCAATTTATTGAAAGAAAGGTTAGTTTTGGCCCCTATCATCAACCCCCCAATTGGTCCATGCATTTTGAGATCATGTGCGATGCAAGTGATTAAGCCGTCAGAGCGGTACTTAGTAAAAGAGTGGAGAGAGTGCCTCACGCCATCCACTATGCATCCATGATTCTCAAGGAAACCCAAATGAACTACTCAACCACAGAAAAGGAATTGCTAGCGGTGGTATTCTCTTTAGAAATATTTCGATCTTATTCGCTTGGTACCATAGTTGTTGTGCACATTGACCATGCAACACTTCAACACTTGATGACAAAGAAAGAGGCCAATCCGAGATGAATTTGATGGATTTTTCCATTGAGCGAGTTTGACTTGGAGGTCCGAGACAAGAAGGGTATGGAGAAACTTGTAGACGATCATTTGAACCGGCTAGTTCCATACCAAAAATTTGAGGTAACGTCACCAATGATGGAACATATATGTTAGAAGTTCTCCGAAGAACAATTATTCGCTATCGGGAAACTCCAACCGTGGTATGCCAACATTGTGAATTTTCTTATCTCTGGTAAATTTCCTTCCCATTTTACAAAGGCTAAATAAAGATAAGCTAAAAAGTGATGCTAAGTATTATGTGTGGGATGATCTTTTTTTGTGGAAACATTGTGTTGATCAGGTTGTTATGAGATGTATCCATGATAATGAAGTGCTTTCAATTCTTACTTTTTACCAGTTTTATGCATGTGTCGGTCATTTTGGAGCAAAAAGGACTAGTAGAAAAGTCCTATAAAGTGGTTTTTATTGGCCTACACTGAATAAACGTGCATACATTTTTTTAAAGCTTATGATGAGTATAATATAATAGGAAATATTTCCTGTTGGAATGAGATGCCCCAAAAACCTAAATTATATTGTGAAATATTTGATGTTTGGGGAATTTACTTTATGGGACCTTTCCCTAACTCTTTTGGCTTTACATATATTCTTCTTGCCGTTGATTATGTGTCAAAGTGGGTTGAAGAAAAACCCACTAGGACTGATGAATTTAGAGTGGTTGCAAACTTCCTTAAAGATAATATCTTCTCTAGGTTTGGGGTGCCTCGAGCGTTGATTAGTGACTGTGGCACCTATTTTTGTAATCGGACAATTGAGGCGCTTTTGAAGAAGTATGGTACTACCCACAAGATATCCACTGCCTATCACCCACAAACCAATGGTCAAGCCGAAGTTTCCAATCGGGTTATCAAGTCCATTCTTCAAAAAAATGGTTAATCCTAATAGGAAGGATTGAAGTTCTCAGTTGAATAATGCCTTGTGGGAATATAGGACGACGTATAAGACATCAATCGGTATGTCACTATACCGGTTAATCTTTGGAAAGTCATGCCATTTTTCGATGGAAATAGAGCATAAAGCCTATTAGGCAGTCAATAAATTAAACCTTGACATGGATGAGGCTAGATTCCATAGGAAGCTGCAATTACAAGAATTAGAGGATATAAGAAGAGAGTCTTATGAAAATGCCGAGATTTATAAGGAAAAATTAAGGATTTGCATGACAAGATGATCAATAGGAAGGGTTTGACGTAGGTCAAAAGGTCTTCCTATTTCAATCCCGCCTTCGCCTATTTCCTGGTAAATTATGGTCGTGGTGGATTGGTCCTTTTGAAGTGGTGAAATTTTTTCCACATGGTGCAGTTGAGATCTAATATCAAGCTAAGTCAAACTCCTTTAAGGTGAATGGACAACGTTTTAAACTTTACCATGAAAGGTTTGTGCTGGAAAAAGGAGAAGATGTTGATCTTCTAGATCCAGGTTTGTGAGTAAACGCCAAGAAGGGAGGTCAGTCATGTCGAAAACATTAAATAAACTTGGTTTTGATCATCTGAATTATCACTCTAAACCTTCCGTTGATGTTGTTTCAATTTAATTATTTGTCGTTAATTTCATTATTTTTCCATGTTCATTTCACGGGTATGTTTTTCCATGATTTTGTAGCCAATTGAAGTGCATTGCACCAAATGGAAGAAGGTGTGAAAGAAATGAGAAGGGATGAAAGGCTTGGAAGTTTGTAACTTCTGAATTTATTTTATAAGTGTGGGAGACCTTGTATATCGAGAGTCGCGACGATCAGGGGATTTTGACAACCCTCATTTTCACCTGTTCACTATTCAGAACAAGCATGTCGCGCTCGCGAAAAAAATCAGAACCATTTTCTGAAAATGTGAACTTAAAGAAATAGAGTTTCGCGTGTCACAAAAGAGGTGTTGTGAGTCGCAACACACCATTAAGAGCCGCAATATCCATATCTCGAGCACGACCAGAATCAGAAGTTGTTAGCAAAATATCAACTCACAGGCCCTATTTTTTTTTTGGAGTCGCGATGGTATTGTTGCGATCGGGATGAAAATCAGAAGTTTTTGGCCAAAATTGCAACTTCCAGTAACATATTTTCACAAGTCACGATGGACTTGTTGCGAATCAAGATATTTTCATAAGGAATTTGAAAATTTTGCAACTCCCAGTATCAAATTTTTGTAACTCGTCAGTTTGACTTCTTAAAGACCGCTGACTCAATCGTTGCAACTCGCGACAATGCCATCGCGAGCCGTGACACTGAGCACATATGAAAAAAAGAGCAGAACCCCATTTTTCTCGGATTTAATTTTCTCCTCCGCCATAATACACAACCCTTTCACAACTCTCCACCTCTACTCCACCAAAACTGGCCGAAATCATCCATTACAATCAGCCGGAACCTTACCCATCATAAACCCTCCATGAATTCAGATCCATTCCACCCAAAATTTTGACAAACCATTCGAGTTCAAAAATCTAGAAATTGGGGATCTCAATTTTTTTATTGTTTAAGCTTGGACATTTACATGGGGTAGGTTAGTTCATCATCCTAAGCTTCAAATTGGTACATTTCTTCAACCATATGCTCTTGAATTGTTATATTCATTAAATTGTTGATATGTGTGAATGTGCTAATTTGTGGGAATTTTTATGAACTGATTTGTGTGAATGAAATATTCATGAACTGATTCTTTTTATGATATGGATTGGGAATGGTGAATAGGTTCATGAAATGGATGGGGGA
Source organism: Rubia tinctorum (assembly GCA_032355605.1). NCBI lineage: Eukaryota > Viridiplantae > Streptophyta > Magnoliopsida > Gentianales > Rubiaceae > Rubia > Rubia tinctorum. Next base: position 11,074 of record JAULKM010169450.1, on the reverse strand, counting down.
CGTTGGTTTTTCAACTATTTCATAAATAGGTTCATGAAATTTGTGAATAGTAGTGTGATATGGATTAGGAATGGTGAATAGGTTCATGAATTGATTCTTTTTGTCATATGGATTGCTCATGTTTTGGATTTCTAGTGGTATATTATTTTTGGATTGTTCTTGTTCTGTATTGTTCATGTTTAGATTTTTAGTTCTAATTTGATGTTAGGCTATGAACAATAATGGAACAATATTGTATAGTTTAGCTTTGGTTAGGCTTTGATTAGGCAATTTTAGCTAGTTTGGCTTTGATTAGACTAGATTTTAGCTTTGGTTTTGCTTTGCTTAGGCTAGTTTGGCTTTATTTTTGTGGCATAGAATATTTAGCATTACAATTAAATTCAAATGTATGCACATGGACATTTATGCCTTTTGCATCATTATAGTGGCTTTCTCATGATTGTATTATATTGACTACATCATTTTGATTACAATTGCTAATTTCTATAATGATGTTTAGGTGCTTATTGCTATGAGTTGCATACTAGTTTGTAAAAATGTGTTCTTTGGAAATTATATCCAAGTGATTATTGCATGAATTTATCTCTTATTTCCCCGTTCATTTGACGTTTATTGCTATATTGAATAGATATGGCCCCAAAGAAGGGATTGAGAGCAGGTCCTTCTGTCCCACCTCCTCCTCCTCCGCCGCTAGCCGAGCCTGCACCACCACCTCTCCCGGCCATATTCATGGGATTGCATCGAATCAGCGACGCTTATGCTGAGAGGTGGGACAGTTTATCTTCGAGGAAGATCCAGGAAACATGTTTCCCTAATGAAGCCGCGTTGGTGGCCCTTCAGCTGAAGGACCCGATCCTATGCCTTCTCGATAAGGGAGATATGAGAGGTTTCTTGTCCCGAGAAGCACACACATACCATAGATACACCCTTGAGTTTTTGTCCACGATTAGGACATACATGGAGAGTTATGGAGTGCCCTGCGAGAGGTTCATTCAGTTTTATCTAAATGACTGATCATACAAGATGAGCCTCTCGGATATTGAGGACACCTTTGGCTAGAACGAATCAGAGATCTAGGCGAGGTTCGATCCAGAGATATATACCCCCAGCATGGAGAAGAGTTTCTTGTTCTGGCATACCATCACATAGAAGATGCGGAATGTGAGGGATAAGAACAATGTGATCATCCATCCGGACCTTCGATATATGTGCATCGACTGCTCTCCACTACTCTATTCTGTTGCGCTGAGGCAACAAATGTACTAAATGATAAGATTCAGTTTCTTTTGGAGTTGACGAGTGAGGGCACTGGATACGAAATATGGACAAATTTATGGGTCACGAAGGTCTTGGAGACGGTAAAGAATGAGAAGGGCTAGATATCATTAGGGGGAATGATCACTCTACTTGCAGAGCAGTTGCGCATCGTCACACTTGAGGACCTTTAGATACTTGGTCGGGGAGAGTCTTATCGCATCACGTTGACCCGAATGGTCAACTTTCACTTGACCAAGACCACAACGGAGCCACGGGTGTTCGATTGGCTGTACACGGCTGGAGGCAACACTTTCAGGAAGCTTCCACAACCCTAGCGTATGAAGCTGGAGTTGGACACCCCAGTGACTGATTTGGCGATCAAGACAGATGTAGAGTGCAGGTAGGAATTTCTTCGGGAGCTTAACAACCTCGTGATCCAGTCTGACGAGGGTGCTCTACCCTATACTATGGATCGGCCGTAGGATGCACCCAATCATCACATCTTTCCCTACATCACTAGCAGCCTGATCTGATGCAGGAGGATTACAAAAGTCACAGCCAACCTCAAAAGCTGCCAACAAATTTCTATTATCGGCTCCATGACATGATTTACGAGCACAACCTGTACATGTCACAGAAATTGTTAGATATGGATGACGAGATTGATCAGCTAGCATTCGGAGTGTGGGATATACAGGTATGCGCTGGTGACAGCACATGTCCTGATCCTGAAACCTCAAGGCGTAGGGAGAGACATCAGAGAAATAAAGAGTGGATGGATTTATATGAGGAGCGCTACGGACATGGTGATTCATCCTCACAAAAGTTATTGTGAGCATTTTTCTTTCGAGTACCCCCCCCCCCCCCCCACTTCGTTATGTATTATGTTTTGCCCTACTTTTGATACATTGAGGGCAATGTAGTATTCCAGGGTGGGGAGGGGATTATCATTCACTATTTATCTTTTGGGATGCTTTATTTTGGATTTAGACTTGGATATTTTTCTTGCTTTTGAGATGTTATATTTTGATGCATTTGGATATTTTTGTAGTTTTGACATTCAGAAGATTTTTGGCAATTTATGATTTGAAAATGAAAAAAATAATAATTTTGAAATTTTGAAAAAATAGAAAATGAAAAGGAACAAATATTAAAAAAACCCGCCAAGTTGAAAACCCAAAAGAGCAATTTAGGCAACATTGGGGGGCCGGATAGGACGAAAACCCGAAATGGTAGCCTAGGTAAAAATGAGAGGCTAAAAGTGGGTGAGATGTAAGCCAAAAGAAACATGATGTGTGGCTAGGATGAAAAACCGAATGGACTCCTAGGCAAAATGAGAGAAAGAGAAAATTAGAAAAATAAGTCAAATATCTACTCATTTTCCAGCGTTGGAGTCATAATGTTGCGGTTAACAATTGGATGATCGGGTAGCCTGACATCGTGACACTTCTTGGGATTGGGTAATTTAGCGGGGAAAACTAAGCAAGGTATGAAATTCTTAACTCGATAGGCTTCTTTTTTGAGTTGATATACTTGTATAAAGTGAAGTTCGCACTTGAACATTTGATATAGTTTTAACCTCACTTGATACCATTGGATTTTGGGATTAGTAAGTTAGGAAATACGTCTATGGAAATTAGGGAATTGATAGGTAGTATATCATGGTAGATTTAGGAATGACGGTTGTGTGTGATAGAATCTTTTAAGAATTGTGATATTGAGAGTTTTGTGAGGCTTTGATTTGGGGGAGAATATTAGAATTATGATGGGCACATTTGAACTTCTTTGTGCTCTTGAATATTTTCTTACTCGAGGACGAGTAAGGTTCAAGTGTGGGGAGGTTTGATATGTCCAGGTTTGATATGTCCATATTATACGATGATTTTGGGATCTTTTGTACTTATTTTGGTACGCTTTTGTGCTTTGGATACTTCATTTTACCTTGCAATTATATTACGGGATTAAGAGCGACTTTATCGCTCCGATCACTTTTAATAAGGATTTTTTGAGACAAGGTAATGGTTTGAACATTTCAAGACCATGAAGACTAAATTTTGAAGACAATGAAGAACTTGATGACCTGAAGAAGGGAAGAGGAGACGACTACACTTAGACAAAAAGAAGACAACATGTGAGGGGAGCTTACTTTTCTCATCGCGACTTGCGACGCATGTGACGCGAGTCGAGACGGCCCATTGCCCAGATATGCTTTTTGACTTTTTGTACAATAAATACTCTCTTATCTTCTCTCTTTTACAACAACTTTCTATCCTGATTCCATAGCCATAAAACCCTTCATCCACCATTTTCATATTTCTTTCAAATTGATTTTTTGTTTGAATTGCTATTGTTGTTTAGTATGGATTGAAGTAGCTAAACTTAGTCTCGGAAGCAATTGATTAAGGGTTCCAAGCTCATGTCTTGACAACTTTGTATGAATTCATTTAATGCTTTCCTATTGTGTATTTATTGTGCTTGAATTTGGTTGTTGAATACATTAATAGCGTTGGAAGTTTGAGTATATGAATTACTTGTATGGTTACTTTTTAGGGTTTGGAGAAAATAGCTAATTCTTCTTTCATTTGATATGAAATCCAAAGGCATGAATTAGAGCTTCTAATATGGTTTATGATTTTATGAATGCGAAATAAATGTGATAATGTCAAATTCTTTATCATGTTTGTTTTTTATAGCAAATAGGAGAAGATTATGAACGTTGAACGGTCTTGACTAATCTTGTGTAAATGCTTAGACACGGTGTAGTGTTTATAAGTGTTACAAAACTTGTTGATTCTTTGTACTTAATGTCATTAATGGGATACTTTTAAGCGTTGATTGACAAAAGGAGTCATTAGTGAGGTTTAGCAAGAGATGTCGTACCTCTTCTTTGTGAACGACCCCGGTTTTCCATTATCTACTTAATTGTGTTTAGGAAGCATTTATGGCTTATAAATTGTATCTTTGAGAGGTAAGGAGACGACCTCCTAAAAACTTATGATGAATCAGAATATGAAGAACCACAACCAACTGAATCCTCGGAAAGGTCAAAATAGAAAGCAGCCACCACTACGAAATGACTCTGGACAATTTATCTGTTACTGTTGTAATAAGCCAGGTCATATGGCAAGCACGTGTCGTAATAAACATCGAGCTACACCACAATGGAATCTAACTGAAGAGCAATTAATCACGATGATTTTAGAATTTAACCTTGTTGGTGGAGTAGATGGGTGGTGGATAGATACTGGTGTATCATGCCTTGTATGCTATGATCGGGAATGTTCAAAACGTACTCTGATGGCGAGGATAAGAAAGTATTGTTGGGAGATTCCTTCACTACTATTGTTACTGGTACGGGTTCTATGGAATTGAAGTTTACATCTAGGAGAACTATAACACTCAAATTCGTTCTAAACACTCCAAAGATGAGTATGAATTTGGTTTCAGGTTTTCTTCTCAACAAGGCTTGATTTACTCAAACTTTAGGGTCTGATTTGTATACCATCACTAAGAATGGCAATTTTATTGGAAAGGGATATGCAACTGATGGCATGTTCAAATTGAATGTTGAAATTAATAAAATTTCTCCTTCTACTTATATTGTGTGTTCGTTTAATATTTGGCATGGAAGGCTTTGTCATGTTAATAATTGCATAGTAAAAAATATGAGTAACTTAGGTTTAATTCTCAAAGTATCGTTAAATGATTTTTAAAAATGTTACTATTGCAGCCAATATAAAATGACAAAAAGATCTCATAAATCTGTTACAAGGGAATATGAACCATTAGATTTGATTTGTTGTGATACATGTGAACTCCATGGAGTATTAACTCGGGGAGGAAAACGTTACTTTATCACATTTATTGATGACTTATATATTATCTGATGAAAAATAAAAGCGATGCTCTTGATGTGTTTAAATTAATTTTAACATAAATTGAAAATCAATTAAGTATAAAAATTAAAATATTTCATAGGGATAGAGGCACTGAGTATGATTCGAGTATATTCATAGAATTTTATGAATTACATGGAATCATACACTAGAGAACAGCTCCATATTTACCTAGAATGAAAGGAAAGGCTGAAAGAAAGCATAGAACATTTACTGAATTGGTTGTTTCTATTTTATTGAACTCAGGTGCTGCATAATTTTGGTGGGGTGAAATTTTATTAAATGTATGTTATGTACTTAAAAGAGTTCCTAAATCAAAAAAATCACTGTATGAAATATTTAAAAATAAGAGACCGAATCAATCTTATTTTAGACCTTGGGGTTGTTTGGGTTGTGTTAGAATTCCTTATCCTAAAAGAAATAAATTATCCAGTAGAGGTTATGAATGTGTATTTATTAGTTATACGGTAAAAAGTAATGCTTATAAATTTTATGACATAAATGCACGTGTAATTTTAGAATCTAATTATGCTTATATTTATGAGGATAGATTTTTTTAATCGAGAAATAGGTGGGGTACATCCTTGGAAAGCATTAGATTAATACGTAAGGATAATAATATATAATTTGATCCTAGAAAAAGTAAAAGTGCTAAAATTTCTAAGATTTTTTGTTCTTATTGTTATGGATACATTTCAGAAAAATATCCATCCAATTTACTAGAGGCTTTAATGTCTTTAGATACGGATTTATGGGAAGAAGCCATTAATGATGAAATGGAATCTTTACAGTCAAATAATACTTGGCATTTAGTGGATTTACCACCAGGTTGTAAAACAATAGGATGTAAATTGACAATGATAAGAAATTGAAACCTGATGGTAGTGTAGAAAAATATACGGCACGTCTGGTGGCTAAAGGCTTTAGACAAAGAGAAAATGTTGAATTCTTTGATACATATTCTCCTATTACGTGAATTACATCTATTCGTGTATTTTTTGCACCCGCTTCTATACATGATTTAATTGTGCATGAAATGGATGTAAAGATTGTCTTTTTAAATGGTGAATTATAGAAAGAGATTTATGTGGATCAACGGGGAGGATTTATTATCCATGGACAAGAAAATAAAGTATGTAAATTAGATAAATTTCTTTATGGTTTGAAAATAAATTATGAAAATTTTGACAACTTTGTCATTTCAAGTGGATTTAACGTGAATGAAAGTGACAAATGTATTTATTATAAATTCGAGAATGACGTTTGTACAATCATATATTTACATGTGGATGACTTGCTCATCTTTTCATCAAATATTCATGATGTGAAGGATGTGCAATAATTGCTCAATACTAATTTTGATATGAAAGATCTTGGTGAAGCTAGAGTGATTCTTGGAATTAAAATTACAAGATCTGAAAATGGAATTTCCTTGAATTAATCTAATTATATAGAGATGATTTTGAAGAAATACAATTACTTAAATTTTAAGCCTGCTTGTACTCCATATGATCCCAGTTGAAAGTTATTTAGGAAAATTGGTGATAGTGTCAGACAGACTGAGTATGCGACCATATTGGCAGTCTTCGTTATGCTATTAATTGTACTAGACCCAACATTGCTTATGTCGTTGGATTATTATGTAAGTTTACTAGTTGATGTGGTAATCCAACCAAGTAAAGCCTTTGTCGTTCACCATTAAGTATCTCCTCCTGTAAAATTGATCCTGAAAGTGACTATAGGGAAAATATTCGGATGATCAAGTCAGTCTTTTCCTTAGAGAATTGGAATTTCTCCAGTTTAGTTTCACTTACTTGAGCCATTGTTGATCTTCATGTATTTATAGCCTATCATGGTTGTCATTTCACATTGTTCGAGTTTGAGATCGTGGGTAGCGGCATGATCACTATCTTTTGGTTCGTGTCTACGTACCTTTTTTCTTGGTTTACGTTTGGATCCACGATTACCATGTTCCTTCTTTATCAGCTCTTGGTTGACTTGGACTTTGGGCTGAATGACCTTGGCTTTTCGTGAATCAAGATTGGGCTGGAATTTAGAAGTCAGCAGTGTTTAGTTGGGCTAGGTATACACCATAAGCCCCACCACCCCATCCACGAAGTCAACAAAACAGAGAGCCTCATCCTTTGAAACTTGAGTTCAAAATTTGAAACTACAATGATTGCGGAAGGTTAGTAGCGGTTGCAATACTCTAGCTGGGATTTTCTTCCTTATTTAAACCTGTCACTATTCAGTGTATAGTATTCTTTCCACTTATCCACCGATGCTTTCTCTAGTTCCTAAAAATGTAATTCCCTTATTGCCAGACCGTTATTATTGCTTTTTTTCCTACTAGTTTATCTTTTCCTTTTATTTATTTCCTCATTTTTTTCCGGATTCTTCACCCTTTTCTCTTCTTCTTCTTTATTGCTCTGGTCTTCTGTCGTACTCCATTAACATTTTAAGTTCTTCTGCTCTCGATCTTCTTTTCCTTTCTAAAAGGGGTTTTTGTAATTGTGAATTTGCGGTGTGTCTCTCTTCTAGTAATTTTCTTTTTTGACCTTTGGCTAGAGATTATAAAGATGTTTTTCTAGCGTACTATTTGTGTTCTCTGTTTTAGATATTGCCGGAATTTTTTCTTTTGCATCCTTTGACTGTAATTGATAACTGGTGTACAACCCGTGGAAGCTTGCTAATGGAGGTTATTTGATATGGAGATAACATCAAATTTTTAATTTTCATCATTTTCTCATATTGAAGATCAACTTCATGAGATATGTAATTTGTGTATCATGGAAGGAGGTGACATGTTTGTGGTGGTGTGTTGACCACATCTTATATTACTTTCTTATTGAATGTTGACATCTTTGTTTAAAACCTTAGTGTTGATTAAATGTCCATAAAAAGATGGAATTTTAAATATTTTAATGCAGTCAACATTGAATATTGTGTTCATTGAAAAAAAAATTTAGGTCTTGTTATCGTTAACCACGACAAGAGGAAACGGCACGAAGAAGGAGGAGAGTTGAATGGATTGAAAACACATAGGCAAGGTCGGGGTAAGGCAATTTGAAAGAAATTGATAGACATGGTTGAGAAAGTTATGAAATATCCTATGAACTTTGATGACATCGGGAATGCCATAGGTGAGAAAAGAAATTGGTGGTCTAGTTACATATGTTTGATTGCTAGGAAAAAGGTAGATATCTTATTGTATGAGTTGTAGCCTCATGTTGATGATTCTTAAAAGGTTAAACTATGGAGAGCAATGCAATATACCTTCGAGATCAAGTGTGATGATATAACAAGATTCAAAAAGAGAACCATATGGCACTTCTGTGAAAGATGAAGATATTTCAAAACCAAATTGGCTAGGGATTATGCGTTTGGTAAGAAGAAGAATTACAACCCATTAATTAAGCATACATTCATAAATGAATCATGTTGGAAGGGTTTTTATGCAAGGAAACCAGCGGATGAACAATCGGTAAGGAATTCACATTAATATGCTTTCAAGTATATACACAATGGGTACAAATTTTTAAACTATATGAATGCATTTTATTGTTGGATAAATATTCCTATGCATGAGTATAGTTTCATTTGTATCGTCAAATGTGTATGTTATGTATACTTGTTAGTGATTTATAATAGTAAAGGTCCATCATTTGCATAAAAATTAGTAACACTAGGTTAACATGCAACGTTGCACAGTAATAATTGGGCTACATATCATTACAATCGACTAGTGTATGACGTCATTCATAAACTAAGTACAGGCACTATCTTGAAAATAAAACGAATGCGACGTCGCATATTGATCTGTTAATCTGTGCGATATCATTACCGACTTTTGTTTGATATTGGTCAGAAGCGGGGGAAATGTGTTAAAAATTCAATTCAAATTGGTTATTTGTATTATGAAAAAATTGGTCTAATGATTTTCAGGGTATAAGGGCAAGAAAATGTGAGCTTGCAAGAGGAAACAAGATGTGCCACAAAATGAGTTGTGGAGGTATCGCACTAGCTACAAGAATAATTATGAAGGAAATGTTCATGGCTAAAGTGCATGACAAGGTGGAGGTTGGAATGACGGAAAGAGAAGCAAAGACTACAACAGAATATCCCACGCCCAATGAGATTCCCCAATTTAAGAAATAGCTAAAAGGATACAAAGGGCGTGGGAGGAAGGAGGGTAGGTGCGACACCAAAGATGCGAAGTTCAAGTATAATTTAGAGCAAATGATATTGATTATTGGTAATTTATAGGATGACTAAAAAAGAAAAAAAATAGTCTGGCAAGTTCACCAGGGTTGGAAAGAAGGACATACTAGGGGTTGCACTTAACAAGAAAGAACATCCGGATCGGGTCTGGGTTTCAAAACTCTTACTACACATGGGGACATATTTTCCAAATCTCGACCATCTATGGTTGATATTGTGTCAAGTAGTCAACAAAGAGATATTGATGCTTTGAAATCCACATTAAAACAACCGGTGGTTTAAGTCTCGCAATAATTGAATGGGAGGAAAATGCCACTTAACTAGGCAAGACTTATTGCAGTTATAAACCAACAATCTTAACTCCACCTTGTGCTTCTTCTCCAATAACCTCAACATGTGACCGCTCAAAGTATGATAGTAGGCCCGTACCAATCTCTCTGACTTCAATTACACCTCTTTCCTTTGATCGACTTAGAACGAAGTTAGTAGAGACCACCAATGCAACATGGAGGTTTAATTAAATGTATTACACTAATCATATTAAAAAGTGTCTAATACATTGTTTTAAATAACCGAGTCTTCTTGTGTAGAATAATTCCTTGTGCATATTACATATCGAATGTCTAGATGGAGAGGCCACTTCATGGCCGAAGGTAAAGTGAACACATGTATACGAGGGCATCATCATAAATTGGTCGTGAATGATAACGTGGTGGTCAAAGTTAAAAAGAGCTATGGTATTGTTCTTCCAATTTCTGAACCCGAGGCAAATATGGTGGATGAGGCGTTGGGAATTTTTGTTAAATAGCCCCTTGGTTTGGTCGATATTTTTGAAAAAAGACCTACAAAGAGGGTATAAAATGATAATTTATATACTATTACTTGCGAGTTGAAACAAACACTGCGTTCATAAATTTTACGGTCTATTTCATGTAGATTGAGACAAGGACTAGTAGTCCGGAAATATTTCTCAATACATTTGAGGATCCAAAACCAATAAAGTCTTGGGTTTCTAGAATGAAGCCATGACCATTCAATTCTCGAATGATGGTTCCCTAAAGAACATCCACACAATTGTGATGGAAGACCCTTCCTCATGTCCTTACAAAATTCCTATGGAAGAAGTGGGTATTTTTATGTACAAGGTAAATCCAATTATAAGGAAGGAGGATTTAGAAAACATTTTCCATTACATCCCACCAAGGATGGCTCCCTAAAAAACGTCCACACAATTATGATGATACACCTTTCCTCATGTTCGTACAAAATCCATGCGGAAGAAGTGGGTATTTTTGGGTACAAGGTAAATCCAATTATCAGGAAGGAGAGGTTGGAAAAATTGTTCCATTACAATAGTGTACCCCTAGGAAGTCGTCGCCGTACCTCTCAAAGATACTATTTTTAAGCCCAATATGCTTACTACATACAACTAAGTAGATAGTTTGGCAAGTCGGGGTCATCCACTAAGAAGAGGGATTTTCCTAAGGGTTCATACATATAGGAGTGAATATAAGCCTAGATAAAGATATATATACATATATAAGCATGTAAAGAGGGGGGTTTTGGTGGGTTTTCTAAGTTATGAATTGAAAGACAACACAACTATCAAAGTAAACTACTAATAAGATGGTAAAATCACAATTAACAAAGCCTTGGGGGCAATTGATTTCCACTTCCAAACCACTTATAGATCCTAGACT
>JAULKM010169431.1:0-15798 GCA_032355605.1 Rubia tinctorum | reverse complement strand
ACATAACCCTTGAATGTTTGATCTAGACGTGGAATGTCTTCATTTATGGTGGTAGTCGTACCCTGATCTCCATCACAGGCCACCGATGGATCGAATCGAACAATATTTTAAGACAATAGGGTTCGTCGGAAGCTATCAAATGGGGGTAATTGATTTCAAGAATATTTTAATCCACTTCCAATCCAAAGAGGACTTTCAACGCTGCTGGATGAAGGTCATCTTGTTTTTCAATGGAGTGAATATGAGAGTGTTGAGATAGACTCTAGATTTCAAACCCAACATAGAATCTTCTATTGTCTTTGCTTGGATCACAATCTGCAATGTTCTTATGTACTATTATAATGTTGAAGCAATCCAGAAAATCGGTAATCAAATAGGGAATTTCATAAAAATGGATCTTGCTTCCGAAAGGCTTATATGGTCATCTGCTTTGAATCTTTGTGTGGAGGTTAATTTGCAGACACAACAACCTGGTTGATTTGCAGAAACAACTACCTGGTTTTATCAGGTTAGGCTCTACTACTGAAAATGAGAAGTACAATATTGAGTTTGGTAATCTACCTCTGTATTGAACTCATTGTAAGAAAATTGGACATGATATGGTCAAATGTAGGATCCTGAACCATCACCTTGACTAAGCCCAAGCCAAATCTGAAACCTGCTCCCAAAAACTATCAAAATGCCTTCTGGAAGAAAGCAGACCAAACAAACAATACCTCTGGCATCTCACCTTCCTAGAAACAAAAAGAGTTTGAAAACCAAAACAATGATTTAGAGAATAACCAAGTTGGAAAAACGGCAGAGGTTGTTGGAATATCCCAATTTGTTGAGATCAATGAGGAAAATACCATATTGTAGGACATACCTAATTCTAAGGTAAATCCTGAGGCTACTAAGAAAAATCAAACACCCCTGCAACCTGCAAAACCTAGCCCCATCCACCAACTTATAGATAGTAACACTGGTACACCACAACTACCAGAAATTGGTGATAAACAAATTGAGGGAATGATGAGGCATGACCAATCACAGCTTTAGGGAATGATAAGACAGGATCAGCCACAACTGACTCCTAATACTAGTATGGGCACAAATTCTAAACCTCACATGTATGATCCCGTACCTTATTGATGACCATACTGATCAATTTTCCTCTTCTGCCACATCTAGCCCGAAAACAGGAACAGTTTTAGCATATTGGCAGAGGAACAAGACACAAAGGAAGATGATTCAAATGTTTCAAGTACTAGAGTGCTTATGCAGAATGAGGTAAGTACCTCAACCTTTAATCTAGATCACGTCAAAACCCAGAAAAGGATACTTTTTCAAAAGCTTACTAAAAATGAATCTTAGGTCCTCTACAAAAAAAACAGAAAACATATTCTACCATGATTAACAAGGTCTTAGGAATATAGTGTTTAGTTTGGAATCTCAGGGGTTTTAATACATCACTGGATAGACTCAGAAAATTGATTAGGATCCATAAAATCCATCTCCTATGTGTTTTTAAGCCTAAAAATAGTTATGACACAATATATGCTTATAGAAGAAAACTCCTAATTGAAAATTCACATAGCTCCCCAACAAACAACATATGGATACGTTGAAATGACTGTTTTCAAGTGATTGTAGGAAAAGAAACTAACCAGTTTATTGAGGCTAAAATCACCCACCACGGCCTTACTTGCAGCATGAATATAGTCTTTATTCATGCAACAACAAATAGGAAAGATATAAAGATCCCTTGGATTGATTTGAAGAAAATAAAATGCCCTTATAAGCTGTTTATTGGAGATTTTAATGCACTGTCATCAGCCAGTGAATATAAAGGGCCAAATAAACCCAATACAAAGAGCATTAGAGACTTTTCCAATTTTATTAATGCTAATAAACTGACACACATATTTACTGTGGGTAACACTTTCACATGGTCAAATGGCAGGTCTCCACCCACAATTGAAAGACTATATAGGGGATTAGTGGACAAAATCTGGCTACAAAATTTCCCAAATAGTTCAATACATACCCTTAATAGATATACATCAGATCACAACCCCCTTCTACTCACAATAGGCAGTTCCAGACCCTCTCACCCCAAGCCTTTCAGATTTTTAGATGTTTGGACCACTAGGAATGACCTTTGGCATATTATCCAAACAAACTGGACACAACCAATCCAGGAAAATGGTATGGTAAAATTATTTTTGAAGCTTAAAAGGCTGAAAATTGAACTAAAAAGATGGAATAAGGAAAGTTTTGGGGATATAAATGGCAACATAAAAGTTACAGAGGAAGGTCTTAGACTCCAAGAGATAATATATGAAGCTAACCAATGCACACATGAGTTAATAGAGCTCAAACACATAAAGGAAATCCTTTTAAAAACTCTAAATAAGGAAAATATCTTTGGAAACAAAAGGCTAAACTGAAATGGTTAAAAGATGGAAATGAAAATACAAAATATTTTCATGCCACTGTTAACCAAAGAAGGCTTAAGCAAAAATATTTCCAAGATTAAAAACTCACAAGGAATTTGGACCGATAATCATGTATAAATTGAAGAAGAAGTAATCCAGTTCTATAGGAACTTGTTGCAAGAGGAAGAAGTAGTTGATTCTAGTCTTTTTCTTAAACACTTCACAAGCCAGATTCCTAAGTTAGTCACATATGATGATAATATGTTATTATTGGCCAAACCAACAATTCAGGAATTAAAACAAGTATTTCTCTCTTTAAATCAGAATGGAACCCCCAAACCTGATAGTTATACTGCAACCTTTTTTTAACATAGTTTTGATATAATTGATAAGGATATCTTAGAAGTAACACAAGAGTTCATGGAAGGAGGTAATATTCCCCTGGGTATTTCTAGCTCATGGATATGCCTAATTCCTAAAAATATATTCCTGTAACCTTCTCAGATTACATACCAATCTCACTTTCTAATTTTATTAACAAGATTTTCACAAAGCTGCTAGTTAAGAGACTAAATAACCTAATGCCTAAGTTAATCTCTGAAAACCAGTCAGCTTTCATTAAAGGCAAGGAAATAGTTGATAATGTCATCCATCTTAAAGAGCTAACAAGATTTTTAAATAACAAATCTGGTTGTCCTGACTGTATCCTTAAATTAGATCTAGCAAAGGCTTTTGATAGGGTTAGATGGTCATTTCTAGCTGCAGTTCTCTCTAACTTTGGATTTCAGACTGCATTTATCAACACCCTTATTTCCAATCTTTCCTCATCTTGGTTCTCTGTTTTAATTAATGGTAAGGTTGCAGGTTTTTTCCAACCTACAAGAGGTATTAAACAGGGAGACTCCCTATCACTTATCCTCTTTAATTTATTCACTGAAGCTCTCTCTAGGAGTTTACAATTTTGCTTTCTTAATGGAAAGCTTAAGTATCTTGATCTGCCTGCTGGTACAATATCTTGTTCTTTTCTTAGCTATGCAGATGACACAATATTATTCTTTAAAGCCACTAGCAGCATTGTTATTAGATTGAGAGCTTTTCTAGAAATCTTTGAACTCACCTCTGGACATTAATTGTGAGAAAAGCAATTATTTCATTAGTAAATCTGCGACTAGAATTCATGAGAGCTTAATTAGAAATGAATTGAAAGTAAAACTTGGTTCCTACCCTTTTCATTATTTAGGTTGCACAATTTTCATAGGGAGAACCAAGGCAACATACTTCTAGCCCCTGCTTGAAGTTTATGACAGAAAACCAAAAAAATGGAAAAATACATGGTTAAGTACAGCTGGTAGGTTGATTCTCATTAAATCAGTCATGTACTCTATCCCATAACACCTGTGGGCTGTCATGGAACCCCCAAAGTACATGTGAAAACTTTAAAAAGGAAAATTACTAGATTTTTCTGGGGACCAAAATGGAGTTATAATGGCTCGATTAGTTTGGATAGGATGTGCTACCCTTCAGATCAAAATGGTTTAGGTCTAAGGAAACTAGCAGACATTATTGACACATTTTCTCTTAAGCTATGGTGGAAATTTCAGTTAGGAAATATCCCATGAAATCAGTTTATGTGGTCACTGCCACATAACAAGAGAAATTCACAAAAATGGAAAAGAATTTTGAAAATGGACCCTCTCGCACTTAGCAACACTAGGGTTTAATTGGAAATTGACTCTCAAATTTTCTAACATATAACTGGACAGGTTATGGCTCCTTGATGGACAGGATTGCATCCAATGTAATTCCCTCTGACTTATTAGTGGCTGATTTTCTAAATAGTAGGGATAGTTACATGCCAAATTTAAGCCATCTCATCCCCGACATTCTTACTTTTTTGCAGGATTCCAAACTCCAACTGGATAGACAAGATGGAATGATCTAGAAACCAGCAATGAATGGGAATTTCCCCCTGAAATATGGACACCAAATTATTGCTATACAAAGAGGTAACTTAAGATCATCGAAACAGGTTTGGAATGCTTATCTACCAAAAATATTGTATAATTTTATAGAAGTTAGTCAATGCAGCATTGTCTTTTGATGATATTTTGGTGTTTTCTAGAATATCACTTGCTTTCAAATGCCCTATGTATCATAACTTGGATTCACTCTCCCATTTTTTCAACTCATGTACACTTGCTAAAGGAATTTAGTGTCAGAATAACTCTATTTTAGGTATCACAATGCCTAACTTCCAATCAATTTTTGATAGACTATTTTACTGGTCATATAGGGCTACATCTACAATACACTCTAAGCTGGTGAGCACCTTACCTTCTTTGGCAATCTGGAACCTTTGGAAAGCTAGAAATAAGCTTATTTTTTAATGAGATAAGACATAATATTGTTAATATAATGAAGCTCATCAAGGATAACCTGTTTTGGAATTTTATAAAAGACCACCACCTTCCCTTAAACCAGAAGACCAATTTTGGGTTACCACTAGCATGATTCCTAAATTTAACATACATAGGAACCCTAATATCAGCTTGGTGAATTGGAAAAAGACCATCTTGTCATTTTAAAATGAACGTGGATGCTTCCTGGGTTAGCGGAAAGCCTTACTGTGGAATTAGAGTTGTAATAAGATACTATCAGGGAAAATTCATTGTTGCATATATATTTTCTGCATCTGCTATTTCCAGTTTCCATGTTGAACTTTTAGCTGTCCAAAAAGGTTTCCAAATGGCAGTAACTTTTGATAGTAATCAGTTCACCATAGAAACTGATAATATACAAGTTTTCCACTGCATTCGAGACCCCTATAAATCTCCATGGAAACATTTTGACATTGCACACACACTTCACAGTTCCTTACCTGAATCCCAGCTCACCCATATCTTGAGCGAGGGGAACCAGGTGGTGGATGCTTTAGTAAAACAAGCCGATAAAGGAACTCTTCAATCCCACACTTTCACTTATGCCAAGCTAGATAAAAAAATAAGGGGTCTTTTGCATTTGGACAGATTAAATGTGCCTAACATAAGAGTCATTTGAATAGATACTGCTGATAAAGGATTTTGCAGATCAGTAACTTGGAAAAAAAGGGAGAAGTCTGGCAGAAATCAAAGCAGGAGCAACACTTCATCTCATTTGAAGTTTCCAATCGATTACAAGCATGTAGTACCCCGAGCTCATCACATGAACTCTGGCCAGAAGAATTCCCAGGAGTTATTTTGGTCCATCAATTGGTGCAAGCCACTCTTCACAATATCAGACGAATTCCAAGGTGTTTCGAACCAAGAAAATGCAACAAATTTGGAGGAATTCAGCCATCAAAACATAGAGAGAATTTGGAAATCTGGCCAGGTTTTAGAATTAACACGGGGGGTGGAGATGCAAACACTGGAATCATTTCCAAATTCTACCTATGTATCTTATTTTTGTTGGTTGAACTCAAGTTTAGATGTCAAATATTTTGCCTTTTGTCTACCTTTTGTAAAAAGTCAAGGTATTGCTTGATCAAACCTCTTGTAAAGACTATCAAATCTTTTGGTATGGATTGGGGGTCATAATAAATATCCCACCCATTAAGATGGGTTTACATTAAAAAACCAATATATGACACCAGGAGTTTTTCCTTTTACATACTTAGGGTGTCCAATCTATTGTGGAAGAACAAAGCATAACTATTTCCAAACTATTTTTGAGAAAATATCTGAAATTATTTTACTGTGGCAAAACAAATGGTTAAATCAAGCTGGTAGACTAATTTTGCTTAAGCACGTGCTTTCAGCCATCCCACTTCATATCTTAACAGTTTCTAAACCTACAAGGGGGATAATAGATAAATTACATATTCTTTTTGCAAAGTTTTTTTGAGGTACTTCAGAATATGGTCAAAAGAAGATATGGAGATGTTGGACAAAACTTTGTTTCCCATATATAGAAAATGGTCTTAAAGTTAAAAACCTTCATATTATTATCAAAAATTTCTCATTAAAACTTTGGTGAAAATTGCAAAAAGGAAACTCTCTTTGGTCTACCTTTATGTGGTCCTTTCCTAATTATTTGATAGTTTCAAAGACTTGGCGTAGGATAAAAGAAGTTAATGATATAGCTTCTGGAAATGTTTGTTTACAAGTTGGAAAAGGTGAGGTTTCATTTTGGCACACTAAGTGGATAAATAAATCTGACCTATTTAGTGTGTGGAACATACAACATCAACTGCCTTTTCCCAATATGAGAATAGTATATGTTTTCACACATCAACATGAATATATTCCTATCCTTCAAAATGGACTGAATAATGAGTTTGTTCAGCTTTTATCCGAAGACTTTCCTTTGTTTGATGATTACCCTGATATTTTGGTCTAGAAACCAGAGAAGAATGGGTGTTTTCCCTTTCTTCTGCTTATGAACTTCTTAGACCTAAAAGGTTTAAAGTTTAATCTTTTAAAAATTATGGTCTAAATTCCTACCAATTTTTTTCCCCAGTGTTTTCATGGAGGCTTCAAAACTTATTACTCCCTCTCTCTGATATCCTAGAAGATTTTAACTTCCATTTGCTATCTATTTGTCCTTTCTGTAAAATGGATTCTGAGGAACTTCACCACTGTTTTAATGACTGTAACTGGACTAAAGAAATCTGGAACCAGATAAACTTGTTTTTTGATGTGGAAGTGATTTACTTTCAAAACATGTGGGACAGATTTTATTTCTACTGGAATGTAGAAATTCAATCTGAATTACAAAAGGTTTGTGTAAGACTAATCCCATCAATAACTTCTTAGTTTATTTGGTATGAAAGAAACAAATATATCTATGATAATCAACTCCTGATATTATGAGTAAAGTTAAAATGTCATAGATACAATTAGATCTTTGGTTTTTATCAAAGGGCTGAGATGGAAGGTATCAGATAAAGATCATATAAACCCTTCTCTCCTATCAATAGACCCAATTGATATAGTTGCAAGGAATAGTTTACAGAACCTAGTTTTCTGGAAACTCCCTCAGAGGCTCCTGCTTCAGACCTCTTTCACAGTATATTACCCCAGGGGAAGTAATATGCAAAGGATTAAAACGGAAGGCCACCTCTTTTTTGTCGACACAGGGGGTGGGGGTGGAGGCAAAAAACTGGGAGGCCGTTTTGTACCTCGTTAATTGGGCTAGGCCTTTCTCTTTAATGAAGCGGGGTGTGGAGATAAAGGAAATGGATTTCATATTGCTTGTATATACTCGGATATTTTACTGAGATTTTCACGATGTAATGTACTTCAAACTTTGGTTGTAATGCTTATATCTTTTCAATCTCTAGGAAAGCTAATAAAATAACCCCTCACCATTGGTGAGTTTTAACTATAAAAAGTGATACTGATAGTCTACAACATACACTCATCAAGTGTGACATTTTAAGTTCAACAAAAAAAAGTAAAATTTTAAATAACTTATATATATAATTAGTTAAAAGGTACTTCAATAGACAATTTAATGAATGTATTTGAATATGATATATGAAGGTGTCCAAGATGCACTCCTAAAGGCCATATTTCTCCTAATCGCATAAGTAAACATATTTTGTTACAACTTTCAAATTGATTATTGCTCAACATGACATATTCAATTTTATTTCTTACATAACCATTGATAGAAAATTCATAACACTAAGCAAGCACAAAATAATAGTAATGGATAGACCGAACAAAATCTAGTAATGATTGTTATGCTTGGATTTTTTTTGAAAAAATACGTAATTCATGTCAAGGTCCCGAATAACATCCAGAATCATTTGACTAGAAATTCGGAATAGACACCCAAATATTTATTACAGATAGACTCATCTTTGGATAATTCGGAAGCGAGTGAGCTACGGAAATTTTATGTCTAGGTACCCAAAAGGCCCTCTAATCTGAGTTCTTTGCATCCGCTCTTGAATGGGGCTTATAATCTAGCCACAAATCTGTGAAATTTCATCCTCTTCTCGCACCATATTTATAACTCCTAATGCACCACCTATTACTGCACCTTCCGATATGTTTAGTTCATGCGGAAGAATCAGCCCTTCATCCAAAGCGAGAGCTTCTGCGAATGTCGGGCTTGTAATTCCTAAAGCACACTTCCCTAGTGCACGAAGGAAATACCATTTTGATCATACATCACCACTCCAATGGTTGCTGAGCTCTCCATTAAGCTCGTGTCAAAGAATATGTGGTGCGTCCCATCCGGTAGCCTAAGTAGATGCTCCTGGAGAAGAGCTGAAGAAGGTATCTTGGGCCACTTGTTCGCATTCTTGAATTGCGCCATATTAGAGATCACCATCGTAGACATCACCGTTGGTTCCGTATGAATTTGCATGAATACTTGGCGATTTCTTTGAAACCAAATACCATCGCAAAGCATTACGACTTCTTCTTGTATGTCTTCATTACCATCCTTCAGAATGTTACCGAACCATCCATCTCCTCTTTGGTTCTGATGTTTCTGGATTACCTCTGCTAGACTTGTGGCTCTCCAAACTTTCTCAGCATAAGGGTAGCGAAAGAAAGTGTTGCTGGTTCCTCCATCGTTCGCCTCACACATACCACATTTCTCCCCCATGTTCATAGTCCTCTTTCTCAAATTTTCTATCGTCGGCAAATAATCGGTACAAAATCTCCATGCAACGTGTGGCACGCTTAGGGATTATGAGTTTCCACAATTTTCTCCAAAAACTTTTCTCCTCGATTTGGTTTTGTCGGAATGCAAGCAGACTTGTAGAAGAGAGCTAATCCTTTATTGCAACATGATATGCTGAACGGATTGTGTGCTTTCCAGTGAAAGTATAATTCCAATACCAATTATCCGCTCCTTCTTGACCTCGGAGCTGGATATTCTTGATCAAATCTCTATCCTCAGGAGTGAAATAAGCTCCAGAAGTTTGACTTTCCAGCTTCTTGTATCTCGATCAATAAAGTCTGAAACCTTTGTGATGTGTTCCGAGATGTGTTCCACGTTTTGCACCCAAAAGTTCCGATCTCTGGGCAGCCAAGGATCTTCACGGATCATGGTATTTCTCCCCGTTGAAATGGATTTTGGCAGCCTAGTCCGAGTAACTCCATCCCCGCTTTACTACTCCGCCATGACCATGACGGACGGCTTCCAAGATCATCTCGAAAAGTGCTAGAGTTCGCATAGTATTTCACCTCGAAAATCTTGCTAGCAAAGTCTTAGGCTGCGTAATCAATCTCTAAGCCTTCTTACTGAGCAAGGCTAAATTAAAGGCTTTTAAATACCTGAAGCCTAAGCCTCCAATACTTTTTGATCCCACCATCCTTTGTCGCCCAGTGGCTGAAATAGACCAAAATTTTAGGAGGGGCGGATGTTAACTAAATTTTAGGAGGGTGGATGTTACCTAAATTTTAGGAGGGCGGATGAAGAATAAATGTATATCTACCCCTTCATTAGTCAAAGGTTGAGGGACGGCCGCACCAACTCGCCCCCTAATTCCGCCACTGTTGCCAATGCATATTTCTTCCATTTTCTAAATTTTTCCATCAAAAATTGCTGATTATCTCATGAATTTCATCCACTGTTTGTTCCGGAAATTTAAAGTAACTCATCGCATAGCTCGGTATGGCTTGCAATACCGATTTGATCAGGATTTCTTTCCCTGCTTTTGGCAAGTTCCTTTCATTCCAACCATCTATCCTATGCCTTATTCTATCCTTTATTCCGTGAAAGATTTCGCTCTTATTTCTCCCAATTGCCGAGGGCAGTCCCAGGTATTTCCCATTATTTTTCAACTTCCGGGTTTTTTAAACGGAGCATATGGCTGGTTGGGCCTCTAGCGGTGTGTTTGGGATGAACAAAACTCCAGATTTTTCTAAGTTTATACGCTGGCCAGAAACGTGTTCATATAGCGAAATAGCCCATTGTAGTCTTGTTGCTTCCTCTAAGGATGCCTCAACAAAAAAGTAAGGCCTCATCTGCAAAGAATAGATGTAAAATCTTTGGCCCATTACGCGATGCACCTACTCCTTTGATCCTTCCAGCCTTCATCAGATCATTCAGCACTATAGAGAGAACCTCAAAGCATATAATAAACAAGTACAGGGATAAAGGGTCACCCTGGCAAATTCCTCTTTCTGGTCGTAGATTTCCAAACTCTTCACCATTAAATATGAAGGAGAACGAGACAGAAGATATGAAAATATTTACAAGTGCTACAAAGCTTGGAGGAAAACCCAAGCTTTCGAGTGTCTTGAACACAAATATCCACTCAATTCTGTCTAAAGCCTTGCTCATATCTAATTTGATGCTCATGTGCCCCACTGAGCCTGTATTTCTTGCCTTCATCGTATGGTGCATCTCGTGCGCCACCAATACATTGTCTATGATCAATCTTCCTGGTATGAAAGATGATTGGGCCTCTGAAATCACCTTTGGAATAATACTCCTGAGTCAATTTTCTATCACCTTTGATGCCAGCCGATAGGTTACATTACAAAGGCTTATGGGATGGAACTGGGTTATTTGATCACGTTCCTGCACTTTAGGGATTAGGACTATATGTGTATAGTTCACCAAAGGATTTAGCTCTCCATCATTGAGAAATTTCAGAACAAAGCTAATCATATCTAGCCTAACAATATGCCAATTTTTTTGTAAAATATAAGACTCATACCGTCAGGTGCTGGCACTTTGAAAGGATGCATTTACTTGATTGCTCGTTCAATAGCCCGCCATTGTGTAGGTTTGAGTTAGCTTCTCCACCGTGTCTCCCAAAATTCGCTTCGGCATGCGATCCAATACTTGTGCTATAACATCCTCCCTCAAGTGAGATGTGGAGAAGAGGCAACAAAAATAGTCCATTATTATTCTTTCCATGCTTACTGTATCTGACTTGATTCTTGCGTGATATCCTTCAGTCCCGATATATGATTTATTGTCTTTCTTTGCAATGCAAACCGGTGGAAAATTGAGTGTTCTTGTCTCCTTCACCATACCAATGTTGCTTCGCCCTTAAATTCTATTTGATCCATCCGCTTCTTGAAGAAATTCATACTTCTTTTTCAGCTCCAAAATGCAATTTTTCATCTTTTCCATGATGGTTCCTTTTTCAAGCTCATGAATGGACTTTCTAAGGTTCTCCATCTACTTCGTGAGTGTGGGAAAAACCTTGCGACTCCAATTTATCAATACTAGGGCGCATGTCCTTAGCTTCTCGGTCAAGGCCTCGTTGCTAGGATTCCAGTTCTCCTCCATGATGGCATTGCACTCCTCCGATTTAACCCAGAATGCCTCGAATCTGAATAGCTTTCTTCTCCTTCTGTAGTTCGCATATGGATCCCTGTCCCTCAGTTGCACATGAAGGCACATATGATCAGAGAAAATCATATGCATCGGAGTACATGTGGACCACGAAATTTTTTTATGCATGGCTTAGTTTATAATCACCCTGTCAATCCTTCCACGCGGGGTTCGATTTCCTTCAGTAGTCCATGCCACGTGAACTTTGAGCCAGTGAAACCCATGTCCATCAAACCGCAATGATCCAATGTGTCCCGAAAACTGTTTATTTCCATTCCTCTCTATGTCCTGCACCTTGGAATTCATCCTGAGAAAGCACCTCATTAAAATATCCTAAACAAAGCCAAGGAAGTCTATCATTTTCTCTTAGGGACTGGAATCGTTCTGAAGCTGCTCGCCGAAGCGATACATTTGGCTCACAATACACTCCTGCCACCCTAGATATTTTTTCGAAAAGAGTAACTACTAAGTCAATGTAAAATTTTGAAAAGGATATCAAACTAACTACTATATATTTATTCCACAAAAACGCAAGACCTTCCAGGAGGCTTTGAGCTGCAACACCTACGCCAAACATATTAAGCTGATTCTTCAATTGATCCATGACTTTTGTGGAGCACTTCGTTTCATAAAGGAAGATCATCAGAGGTTTATTCAAATGCACAAAAGTGCGCAATTCTTGAACTGTCCGGGGATCCCTCAAACCTCCTCGACAGTTCCAGCTAAAGATACTCATGGTTCTTGGCAGTACTGGGACTCCATGCCAGTCTCTGCCTGAGTAGAAGTGGTGTCAAGCTCAGAGGAAGCACCCACGTCGGGGGACTCACTAACCTTTGATTTTTTTCTCCATGTTGGGTTGGTCTTCAAATGCTTCACTGTAATCATGTTGTTGGTTTCGTTTTACTTTCTCTCCCACTTGTCTTCTGCACCATACGCCTCTTCCTTTACATCGGCCTTTTCCTCTTGGCTGATTCTTCCCCCTACCCCGAAGAGTTCCAGCTTGCTTACTTATCCTCTCCATATGCTTCACAATTTTCTTTGCTGGTGAGTCAAACTCCACCAACCCCTCGAATAAGTAAAGACTGAGTGGGGTGGCAACAATTAGTTTATGTTGCATGTTTGTTCCAACGTTCCTGGAAAGTTGCTGGATTCCAAGTTCAGTGTTGCACTCACGTCCAGTGTCTCTTTCCTGCGGTGCATCTTTCCTTGTCACTGAGGCCAGGATAATCTCTCTATTTTCACTTTTTAACTCCTCATCATGCTTTCTCATGTCACTCCTGGTTTCCTCCTCCCTCGTCTCCACATTTGGGGTGCCATTTAGGGTTTGATCAATGTCCTCGATGGTCAACGAGTTAGGGGTATCATGCCGCACTGTTTCCTCTGTAGCCTTCGAGCTCGCATTCTGAGTTTTCTGCCCAAAACCTTCTTGCATGCTAGCAGTTGTGAGTCTAGACATAATTGTGGAAAAAGCTCATTTAATGTCGATCGGGTTGTGGGGTGCGGAGGCTTCCAACAATGCTTTTTCCATGGCCTGATTCTCGTTTCTCGCCTCATAATCAACCATGTATCTAGTATGTCCATTCCCTTCACCATGTGTATGATTCTGCTGCGTAAAGGTTTTGTTACGCCCCGAGGTTCTTTTCGGCCTCGCAAACTGCTTCTCTGCTAGCTCCATCTACTGGGGAATGGGGATGACCAAGTCGGCGCCCACATGGAGTCTGGATAATGGATCTTCATTCTTTCCAACGCCGGGACTAAGACCCGTTTGTCGCAGTCATTGTGCAGATGTCCAATTATACCACAAAACGAGCAAAAATGTGGGAGTTTCTCATACTGGAAGATGATCATGGTTTGTCCCCCAAATTCGTTTGTGGCTTACACTCTTCTCAACAGTTTTGTTACATCAATTTCACATCTAATTCACATGAATCTCCCTTGTAGCGATCCATCGACATCTTTCTCCACCGCTAAGAACTTTTCAAGGCAATTTTCTACCTTCTCGTCCGTACATTCTGTCATGTAGAAAGTTGGAATTCCATGGATCATTATCCGGAATGGCATCTTGTCAAACAACATCTTCCCCGGGAGCATCTCTAGGAACAGCTCTCTAAGTATAAGCAGAAATTTTCCTAAAAGCCACAGTTCCTTATCTAAAACCCTAGCTTTGTCCACTTCATTTTCAAATCGAAAAAGAAAAACGTTCTCCTCCAACAGGGTGTTTTTCAACGGGGATTTGAGGCCCCAAGCAATCTGGAACCACTCTGTAGCCTTGCCAATAGGAACTCTCCTTGAAGCAAGAAGTTTGTCGATCAACGTGAGGTGGACGGATTCTGCATCGATCTCGCAAGCTTTTCCCTGCATAACGCCTTGCAATCTCCTCCATGTTTGCTGAATCCGTAGCTATGTTTTCTTCGAAAAATACTGTCGATCCGTGTGAGAGACGGACGACAGAATTTTTCTTTTCCCTTAAACCCTAGTTGTGTTCTGCTAGAGAGAATTTTTTTATATTGTTATGCTTGGATTGGAACCTACCACAATGAAAATTATGGGTATCAATGAATGAAATTTTTAGCTTAACTGTTTCTCAAATGAATTATATTAAATTGATCGAGAAATAAAATATATTATATTAAGGAAAATTTTAGTTCTAATTGATTGATTTAAATGGTCCTCAAGTTTGAAAT
This sequence comes from Rubia tinctorum, assembly GCA_032355605.1. Taxonomy (NCBI): domain Eukaryota; kingdom Viridiplantae; phylum Streptophyta; class Magnoliopsida; order Gentianales; family Rubiaceae; genus Rubia; species Rubia tinctorum. Next base: position 1,406 of record JAULKM010169431.1, on the reverse strand, counting down.
GATGGACAATACTGTTGAAAAATAAAGTCCCAAGTCTTGCGAGACAATTCTTTCATAGGATGATCTTTCGATGCTATAAATCATTGTGTGACAAGTTGATTTCTTTCGAACTATAACTTCTTATGTAGGATCATGTCTATACACATGTGCATCACCCCCATCAACTTATCATAATTTGAGTAGTGGATGATAGAAAAGGACAATGCTTCTTAAATTTATTTCAATCTAACATGCATAGACACCCTTACTTATTTTTATATGGCAATGACAACTAAACATGATCGTCTATTCCTTTTTATTATATGTTAAAACCACTGCTCCCTCTGTTTCACAACTATTGTCCCCTTCAAATTTTCAAAATCTGATGATAGAAAAGGACAATGCTTCTTAAATTTATTTCAATCTAATATGCATAGACACCCTTACTTATTTTTATATGACAATGGCAACTAAACATGATCGTCTATTCCTTTTTATTATATGTTAATACCACTACTCCCTCTCCCACAACTATTGGCCCCTTACATTTTTCAAAGTCAAATTTATTAAATTTTGACCATTAATATAAGTTTATATATATGTGATAAATATATCACATGAGATATTGTTACATTTATTTTAACATCTATTTTCTATATATCAACTTTTTTATACTGAATTGGTATACAATGTAGATATATTGACGGTCAAATATAATTATTGAAAATCGTGAAAAAGTAAATAGATCAAAATTAATGTGACAGAGGGAGTATATAAGAAGGTGGGTGGGGGATGTTGTGGCTCATCATGCCTTCAATAATTGGCATGTATATCATTCTCAAGAGTAGGTGTTGAACTTAATTCAAAATTATCTAATAAAAATCCATTTACAAATGACTATAGTGCTTGACCATAGATATATTTTGAGTTTGAATATTTGGAATTTAAATATATTTGTTATAGTGTTTTTTATGACACGAGGATTTTTTTCTTGTTACGTGAAATTAAAACCATTGAACCACTGTCTTCAATTTCCTCCATTTTGGGAGGCAGTCTTGAAGGATTTTAACTTTGATCTCTATTGTCGCCGATATAGAAGTTTTTGCCATTTCCTAACTTTGTTTCTTGGAAAACGTATTGACTTATTCGTTTCTATATGTGTGTGAGTTAAAATGATTTCATTATGCTCATTAGTTGGACATTTTTGCTATTTTATATGATTATACCGTGAAAACCTTAATTTCATGGCATTAACCCTTTCTTTCTTCTAGTAGTAAAGCCTCATGTAATCTAGCAAGGCGCGCACACACACATATATATATGTATGTGTGTTTGTATATATATATATATATATATATATATATATATATATTTTATATATATATATGAATTTGTATGTATATGTGTGTCTTTGTGTGTGTGTGTAT